>OX453260.1:11738657-11909197 GCA_949709985.1 Luffia ferchaultella | reverse complement strand
TGTCAATTAAGCAATTAATATATCACTAAAAAAAATCCGCTCTTTTTTTTAATCTGACGCAGTTTGTAGGCTCTGACGTTAATTTACTTTTTTTTAAAATTCTGAATAAAAAGTAAGTGGCCAGTACCGTTTTGCGTCTTCATATAAAAGATCCGTATTTTAATATTAAAAAAGACAGCGGGAGTAATGGATTTGCATACAACCTTCCTCCCTTTACTAGCGGGAGTGACAGATTCTCATACATTTCTCTGTCACGGGAATAAAGAAGGACTTTCCACCTTATCTTTAAGAAGTATTAGAGCGCTTTCGGAGCACGTGTAGTATAAATACTATACAAATGTAACCAATATCAATATAGTGTTGACAGTAATATCTACATACCAGGCTAGGTGCATCATTTTTGAAAAGAATTTTATTTTCGTAATTTACATCCTTTAAAACTTAGAAAACGAGTACCATGGCATTTTACCGTTGACAGCCACTGATATAGCAATTTAACTAGATGCACCATCCGCGTTCTAAAGTGTCCGCGCAGGAAGCCTACCAAAACGCAATAAGTCTACCAACCGAGTTTTAGTCAGTGTCATGACCTAGCGACGAACAAACGTGCGCGATACCGACTTGTGTCGTAAAAATTTGAAAAAACTACGAGTCAAAGAAGAAGAAGACGGACGAATATCTTATTTCCGATATGTAAAAATATTAATTTAACATTAGTTTATGTCTGCAGACTGTTATTTGATTATTTTTCGATTTAATTTGAATATTAACATGATTTCATTCTCGTCACATTCTCGTATGCTAATAAATGTCTTAAGGGACCTCACTGCGAAGTAGCGAATTCAAATGCGTGGCCAGCTTGAACGCATGCTGTTTCATCTAACGTCATTGTTCGGTAAATAGGTAATTTGCGATAGACATAACGAGACTGAAAATTTTTATCGCCAAATCAAATGAAACTGCTTTCACGAGTTCCACGATTATGAAAAGAGTATTTAGAATAACAGTTTGAAGTAAATTTATTATGGAACTACGCTAAATTATCTGAGTATTTGGCCGAAATTATAAAATTATATTAAGCATTGAATAAGATATTTACTCCTAAGTTGCTTGAAATAAGCATAAAATCGACAAATTTCTGAAACATAACATAGATAAAATGGAGTTTTGTAAAAATTTCGGCCCGTAAGCATTATGAACAAGATAAACGGTGCTCTTTTAAAATTTATCACCACAACAAATAGTTGCTGAGTAATCTTGGAATTAGGATTGTATGGAATAATAATAATATCTGGGACATCCCACACAGCGCCATCTAGTCCCAAAGTAAGCAATTATGGGGTACTAGACTACTGATATATATACTTAAATATTCTTTTTTTTAATAATGTATACATCTATAGATACTTTTACACCCAGAAACGGAACAAATAGACATGTCCATGCACACAAATATTTGTCCCGGGCGGGATCGAACCCGCGACCCTCGGCTCCGCAGTTAGGGTCTCTAACCACTCGGCCAACCGGTCAGTCACACATAGGACATATGAATTATAAGGAATTCCCTTCAAGTGAAAAAAATACGGTAGATCCATACAAGGTATTTTTACCATTAGGTACTTTGAACGGTAGATTTTGAACGGCAGTCAAAATTACAGGAGATCTACCGTAATTACGTTGAACCTGGAAGCACTGGTCTATTATACTCGTATGGTTAACTATGCCAAATTTCATACTCCTCCGTGCACGTAGTATGCTTAAGAATGGCACAACGTTTTTTCTTCACGTATTAATATTATAGATATCATATTAAGTGGTTTGATTCCCGGCTAAAGTAATAGATTTTTAAAAAATGTGAATGTGTAGTTTTTGTTTTCTCAAAAATTGTGCTCATGATTCCATTGCACATTTTTCGCTATTTCTCATAGTTCAGGATATGGCTCCATTTCAAAAACTCAACCTGTATATAGATTTTAGCTTTCTGCACTCCTACTCCACATAAACGCCAACTATGCCGAATATCACACTCCACCGTGTGCGCAGTATACTTAAAACTTAAAACATCTCTAAAGTTTTTTCTTCACGTATATTTAATAGAGTATAGATTAGGTACCTAGTATTAGGCCAAAATTACAAACATAGCAAATAATGTAAACGGTTACAAATTACAAACAATGACATAGGAAAGACTTTAAAATAATAATTACACATTGTAGTCAGCCTCTTTTTTGAGTCTTAAATCAGTGGTATGTTTTGAATCATGTGTCATTTGAGTTAGAACTAGGTTTGTACACGCATAGAGTCAGAATTTCGAAATTTCCATAAACATCTTAATTAAACAAACGTAATGTAACTAAATTATTTCTTAGTAGTTACGGAACCGATAGCTGCATTTTTGTTCCCACGGGCCTCAGCGACACGGTGCCATGCCGATGCGGTGGCAGACGATCGGGCGGGTCGCGCGTGAGGCCGCAACCGCGCTCGGTACGCGGCGCGCAGCCAGGTGAAAGGGATCACACGACGCCCCCGCGTACCTCACTCCATCACCTCATCACGGCCAACACCCACCGCCAGACGACCTCGCCATCCGCATTCTGCACAACGCGCACTGCCACCACATCATGAAACGGAAGGCCGAAACAAAAAATAGAAAAATTATGGAACTTTTATAAACGTTCTCGTGATATCATAGAGATAACGCCATGGGTCTTATCTTCGATGTTGGGTTTTTATATGGCTTTTATTCATGTAGTGTGAAAACCAACAAACACAACCAAATCTACCCATTAAAACGGCAGAAATATTTTTATTTCATACAAAGGACTTAGCAGGAGGTAATTCAGTGTCAAGCATGTAAATACAACCATGTACAAGTTTTCGTTCACTGAACAGTGAACGTCCAAAAGTTCGTCTTACAGTAGACTTCTCTATTTAGTTCTATTTGTTTATAGCTCAACTCGACACTCGTCAGTTTTGTCATGTGGTTTGGTTGTAGCTTAAATCCACCACGCTGCTGCACTGCGGGTTGGGGATTGTAACGACCGCCATCTATTGACAGCGTCCGGGACCGACTGCTTAACGTTCTCTCCGAGGCACGGAGTCAGTGATAGTTATGTACTTAAGTCAGAAGAACTCATTTACACGCCCGGATCCGAACCATGGCCCTATGGCCTTATATATTTGAGACAGGTTCGTTACGCTTCGGCTATCACGACACGTGAAAGGTTGGTGTGCGCTTATTACTCGACTACGTGGGGTGAAAGAGGATAATGTGTTCAGTCTATAATACTATATGCATATTTGTTCCTTTGTGGTTTTGTTTGTGGCGCTTTAGAGGCGAAACGCTTGAGCCGACTTTGCTGATTCTTATGACAATCGATTCGTCATAATTTTATGAGTGTCGCTAAAGAAGTGACATGATCAAAAGTTTATACGACAATAAACAAACGCCATATTTTGACAAATAAATAAACAAAAAAATGAATGTTAATGACTTATGTCAAGTGGGGTATCGCTGAAAGAGTCTTCCAAACTATCTGTTTCAAATTTATACGATCATCAGTAGAAAAATAAGGAAGACGAACTGCAAACTATTTTGCAGGTTCATATTTGGGCATCCCGCTATTTTGCTACAAGAAAGGGGTACCTATATGCTATATAGGGGGTTCTTCAAAATACCACCCTCGGTCGAAGCTTGGGAGGGCGCGGGGCTTAGGCCTTCGTCACGTAGTCATATCCATAAACATCCATCGGAAAAACGTGCATGGCAGTGCACTGGACGACGTGTCTCGCGTGCGACTTCAGCAGCTCCTCTCCAGGAGACCAAAGGAAGTATTGTATGTCGTGGAGAAAAACGTGGCGTGGATAGACCTCGAGGCCGTTGATGAGGAGAAAATATTCACGTCTGTGAAAACTCCTGATGCTACCGATTGATTCTGGGAACGTGTTCGTTGAAGATGATTCAGATGAAAAATGCTCGAGAATAAAAGACAAAAAATCTTTTGTTTTTGTAAATTAAGTTTTTGTTACAATATGTTTTTATATAAATATGCACGGCATGCACGCACTCTTAGCGTCACGTGATAAGCGCTTTATAAGAAAAGACAAATATGACCAAATATGAGCCAAATGTTCTTTTTTTTAAATTTTTGTTTGCAAAAGTGATTAATTAATTAATTAATTAATTAATTAATTAATTAATTTGCTAGGAAAACCAACAGCTTTAAAACCATATTCATAAATTACTACGTGAAAAGTAGTGGGGGGGGGCATATACTAAGGGAGTACAGGGTATCAGCATGGGGGGGGGGGGGGGGGGGGGGATAAAATATTGTAAAAAAAAAATGGGTCACGTAGTATGGGTATGTTCCCTAAGTTTACTTTGTTGTAAAAAATTTGCATTATTTTGATGACTGACATTCAACATCTCAAAGGCATTGATTGTCACTCGACTCTGGCGAAATTGCTATAAGCAGAAAACGTCATTAACTAACTAAAAGAAGAAGAAGAAGGATGATATTGTATTTTTTGTTTGGTCGCCTTGAAACAGTTTGTTACCTGATTAAGTACTCGAGTGAAACCAAAAAACAAGTTACTTCAATCATCGTTCTTATACTCGTATGCTTTCGAACGATCATTTATTTGACTAGTCCCAACATTGGAATCAAGAATAGGGACCCAGATCGCTTACAACGTTGACAACGAGGTTGGTGTGTCACGTAGTACGTGGTCGGTATCTGCATCCTTCCTCCCGCCTCTCCCCGTTCACACCCTCAGACTTCCGTCCAGTCAATTGCCCCTGATCGTTTTATCGATGTGCATACGCCACTAGTTCGTGAGTTGGCTCGTTATATGCTGATGTTTTTGATCGATGATATCGATGATAGTTATGGTTTATTAATGGAATACTCAGAATGTATGAAAAATAGACCACCATACAAAAATTGTCCAGATTGTTCTATTCGAAGCTAACGTAAATCTTGTACTCTTTGTGCTTGTTTTATACAGTTTGTGCATAATGGATTGGTTTGTGAAAATGGGGTTTTTACTATTTGTAGAACTTTGGAAAGTAGGAAAAAGGCGATATGCTTGTGAGCCAGATGTTACCGTGTAAGTACGTATCCAGCGATACAGAAATAGCGGCGAGACATTTGTGGACGACCGTAACCTGACTAACCGGCAAGGACCCGCTCGGTGCATGTTCCGCTGACTGCGCTTGTGTGCGTGCGTATTGCGCTCTGCTAGTGCATGCGTGCGGCATGCAGCCTGCCTGGTGTTCCCCGGTAAAGCTAGACGGGGAGGCGTAAGGGGAGCTGTTGCCGAGCGTTTGAGGGGCGAGGGGGTGCCTGGTTCGCTGCGGCCGGGTTGCACGTTGCACCGCGCCAAGGTCAGCCGACGCACGCATGCGCCGACCCGTCCATACCCCGCCCCTCGCTGACCCCGTCGACTCCCTGGTTATCGGGACGTGTTTTATGCTTATGTATCCCTGTGAACTGCACTTGAGATAGCGTTCACTCGACGCTTTCCCCTTGTTACCTACTCGAACTACAATCGCAAACACATTCCCCTTCAGCTCATATGCGTATACGTGCTTAGAGTAGGTGGGTAGGTAGGTATAACTTGCGTTGAATATTTTGTCAGTGGGATTTCCCGGAACGGCATTCGACCTAATACTGAATCTTGAAATAATCAGCGGCTCACTCGTGTTCGTTCCGGGTTTGAGTTATACCTATCTGCTGCACGTATTTTTTTACCTTGTTGCCTACATCATAACAGTCATCCTACCTCATTCACTCGTCCGTTTCCACTCCCCTCTCTCTGGCACCGTCTGCAAGACATGAACATAAAACCACAAACATACTTTCGTTATTATGAGTTAGGATCCAGTTGCTGATAGTCTATAGATAGCGCGCACGTGGCTACTCCGCAACACACCGCGCTGCGTCGCGGGGCGAGGCGGGGCGGGAGATGACGGTGTGGGCGAACTCGAGTAACATTGCGCGAGCATATCATACGCGTACACTAATCGTAATCTATGAATAAATATGTACCACATGGGTCTGATCTGCGTTCGGTGCGTGTTCGATGCTATAAAACAAATTGTTGAGGTTCCCCATTGTCCAACAATTTAAGAACAAAGAAAATGACAAAAACTATCATATGCCTACTGTCGTATTGAGAAAGAAAACTATGAGCGGAATTTGTATTAGGCATCTATATCGTTAGCGTGAGTCTAAAGATGCTGATTTACGTAGACTGAAGTGGATCTATCTACACTACATAGGTATATCTGACTAAAAATCTTACACACACTTGCACACGTTGACTAGCAAAAAGGTTACGTAATAGAACAATATTTTTAAGTTTTTTAGTATTTATACTTATGTATGTCAGTGCTCTATAACAGAGAGGTGGTGAGAAAGTACTTTTTGGACGATTTAATTAGATATACCTACCTACCTACCTACCTACCTAAAGGTAGTCTTGAATGTCGCATAAAAAATAGAAGTAGGTAAACGTTTTTTAACTGATCAATACGAGGTTGTAGGTATAATCGTGTTAGGTAAAACTTTTAAAGTTTTAAGGTTTTATTCTCTATTACATAAATTGTTCGCATTTTGATCCCGTATTCTATGTTATATAATTTATTGGATTGCGTAACTTATTTATATCTTTTCGTTACATATGTAGGTATTTTACGTATGGTACACCTGGTCAATGGACCCTGTGAATGTGTCCATGTACCTACTATTCATTCATCAATTTTAAAATGTACCTACCTACAATATGCCTTATTGTATTACTGGAACGTAGTGTTTACAACTGCGAGACCGTATCAGCTCTGTTCGGCGTTCGCTTGTGCAGACGACCGTGACGTTGACGCTATTGTTCGGAGAGTGGCTAGGCGACTGGGAGAACGGAATGGTACCTACACGGTACAGTTCCTACGGCTCGCGCCAAACTTCTTGTTCACTCTAAAGTCAAAGCCAGTAGCGTCACAGTAGGAAAAGTGTGTATCAAAAGATCGAGAACGGGCCCCGCACTCGCAACGTACGTACGCGCTTCAACTTCAAGGCGAATTAAAAATTTGGCATGAGCTGTATCAGTGGTTGAAAGTTTATTTTGTTTTAAAATTTCTCCTGGTCTTCCATAACCGATATCCATAATGGACATTTGAGGTCGATTGTTCAGCTCAGAGGGAAGCGAGCGTTCGGTTGACGGACGACCCTCGGCCCCGTTGCGTCGGCAGCGGCGACGACGATGGCCAGCCGTGTGCTCGTTTCGGTTGCAATATTCCATTCACCTTATTTGTCGGCTGCGCGGTTCAGTGACTCGCGGCCGGCAGGCAACGCGTCAGCTGCGTGCTAATGTCATTCCCTCCGCTACCGATCGAAAGGCGCCGCCGCCGTGCGAATCGCCGATTCGTTACACGTCGTCGCCTCTTTATATTCAGTTGTTGTCCCGCTACGCCGCGCCGGCCGTCGTCGCCACCGCACCGGCCGACCTCGTTTACGAAAGAGGCGCGGGCGTGCGGCACAATGCGCAGAGCGAAGTGAGGTGAGTGCAGCGCAGGGTTGCCAACTCAGATTTTTTCCCTAGATCTGTTTTAAAAAGTCGCTAGAATTGGTAAAATCCGCCAGACATCACTAAAAAGTACCTATCTTTTAGAAACACCTTTAGCTTACATTTAAGATTGAGTTTTAAATTTTTTGTATATTTACATTATACACATAATTTCGTAAGTAAAAAGAAATATATGCTAAAGTAATAAAATTCAATAACATGGTTATTTAAAATAAAACTAAACGAAAGATTTACTAGAGCAATTAAATATACGTATATATAGCAACATTCCATTAATAGGTTCAACGAAAAACTGCTTTTATCTGATACAACAGGTTTTCTGATACAACAACCTTTCAAATATTCATTACACTCCTGCTCGTGTCTATATTTTTATAAATACGAGTACCTACGCTTGTTTTTTGGAGGAAGATTAAAATGATGTAAGCTTTTTGCAAACTGTTGCCGCGAACCGTGATATTATGGCGGTATACGCAGTTATCGACACTCACTCCAAGTTAGATAGTTATTGCAAGCAGTGGTGTATAATATAGCATACAACATTATTTTAAACGCGTTATTTAAGCGCAACGGATTTAGCATATTATATTGGTTACCTATTGGCGCTATTAAATAGCGCCACGCGATCCCGCAATCCTGTTTTACCCATAGAGCGATACGTTCATCACAACGAAACACGTCCTACAACGAGCGCGATCGCGCGCTGACTGACTTGACTAGCGCTAACACCGCCAACGAAACACGGTGTACAACGCAACGAGACAACGAGACGCAAACGCATTCGCGCGCGACAGCACAGCAGCAGGTAGACTAATCAGTCACGCGCGATCACGCCTTCTTGTAGGACTTTGTTGCGCTAAATGCACCGCGCGCTGCCTCGCTCGTTATGCTATAGCATAGCATATAAAATAACATGCTAAAATAATATAGTTTATAGTCCGAAAGGCGTTTTTAAAATATAGCTGATTTTCACATCGCTGAGTGCAAGATTTCGCTATCGCAAGACATGGCATCACAAATTTTGGACTCAATATTTGTTTTTAAAACGCTCGTACAGTTAATATAGATTCCTTAAACAGAAAAAAAAAACGCAGAAAAAGTCTTACGATACCACGTGCGACGTTGGATAGTAAAATCATTAGTCATCATAATCAATTGTCTTTTAACTCTACCAAGTTTCGAAAATGCGAAATGTCGCGAGATATTTCCAGAATTTTTTTAGCGTGAATCTGGGAAAAGTCCTTGCCATCTGAGTAAATCCGCTAGTTAAAGCGACCAAGTCCTGGCACCAAGTGGCAACACCACTGCAGCGGGCGGTGGGCCGTGAGAGCGTCGCGCTCGGTCGCGTGCGTTCGTTCTCCCCCGTCCCTCAAATCGCGGTGCGGCGGCGCGGCGGCCGCGTGCTGTCGTTCGTCACCGGTCTCTTCGCCCTGCGCGTCGCCGCTCACCTCATTCCTCACGATTTCGTCCCGCAGCGTGGGCGGCAGCGGCGGAGGGGCGCTACGCTCAGAGGTCGTGCTCCTCCCGCCCCCACCTCCTGCCGCGGCACTCGTGAGGCGCACCCGACACCGAACAAACTGAGACGGCGGCGGCGACGCTAGGTAGCCGATCCGCATGCAGTCACGCAGCTCGTCCGTCAGTCGTCGGGTGGATCGCTTTGACGGCGGGTGAGGCGAGATCGCGCAGAGCCGGCCTTGACTCGGCCTCGTACCTATCGAGCGTTTGTTATCTGTGACTGTGATCGCGCTCTTGAAGGGTGTGTTAGGTTAGTTCACCTGGTTCATCTCGAAGTTCCGGTAGTGTTACAAGCTGGTAGACCGAGATCAGCCATTACCAAGTCTACTACAAACGGATGCGTTTGCGGTGGTCAGACGTTTTAGACTCTAAACTCTTTGTGGTTAGCCGTTATCAATGCAACTTCGCACGACTAGACGAGATAGGGCGAGGTCGCCGACACCTGTACCGCCCGCCGCCGTCGCCGTGTCGCCGCATCCCGCTTGTGGCCGCGAGCCCCGTCGAACGGGTGCAGTCGGCCTATTAGCGAGTATCTGCAATCCACCCATTGCCGCCGCCCCCGCGGCTTCCTGCAGTTTGCTATGCATGCTGCATAATACTTACGTATTTTTTCTCGCCCATCGTCGCCAGTCTTGGTTTATAATCGAAACTTGATAAAATAAAATTATTGAACGTCACCCTTAACATTTGGTTTTCAAACCAACTCAAAGTGATTGTACCTAATATTTTTTGATGATCGATCAGTAATCAGGGAAGACTCACGTATTGATTAGATTGCATCGTAATTTTGAGATCATAGTTGTGGTAATTTTTGTCTGCAATCGATCCCTTCCGGTTATAAAATGACTGTTACTGCCAAATAAATTATACAATTAACTACACTGTAGGACGTTTAACAACTTAAGCTCTTGTATTGCTATTTGCATTCTATCAACCGATTTCCATAGTTGTTTTACTGACAAAAGCTCCATAATTTCGGACTTTTCGGATTTACAAGAGCTGTATAAAAGCACTGTTCAACCAATACCTCAACGGACAACCTAACAATTTTTATAACTTATTTGCAATTGGGCTCTGTCCAATCTATCCAACTACCTAGTACACAAACTGTAGAAACAGCTAAGAATTGATAGGTATTAATTCTTTTTTACAGGTAGGTACCTACTATACAGTTTTAACACAGTTTTCTACAGCTATTAGAATGACAATATCTGCATAATTAGAGTTTCTTGACTCTAAACAGCATTTATACAATCATTATACAATTTTTAGCTGTTTTATAGCTTCTGTGCTAGTTTAATGGCCATATTTAGTAAAAGATTGCAAAGCTTTTGTAAATACTAATATCTGTCAAAGTGGTAGAGCTACTTTCTATATCAAACAGTAGATAGGTAAATACTAATAATAAAATCCATAGATGGCACGCCGAAGCGTTTCTTTTGACCCATTTTATCAAAGCACTCCCTGAAAACGAAAGCTTGATTAAATTTACAGATTTATGCTAATTTAGTTTTAAAAAGGAAAGTTATATGCGAAGGAAAAAAGAGAGAATATTTTCGTGATACTTTATATAATTAAGGGTCTCCCCATTCTGTTTAGTCTCAATGAAATACTTATTATTGTAAATTCCATGTTATTATTTACACAAACAACCTAACATAACTTGTGATGTTGATTTTAAAACAGTAGAACGTAGAAGACTGGCAGTATAAAATTCATTAACAATTTATTTCCGAAATCTATATGAATAGTCTCGAAAAATATGAAGGCATTGTTATTATATCGTATCTACAAAGCCAGAAATTTAGTTTAAAGTTGATAAGTTCTACGTTCAGGTTACGAATACCAGTTGTCAATGCGGCCAAAGACCATAGAGTCAAAACTAGGCACTAAACCGGTAAAATCTCGGACCTCAACGTTTAAGAGGTTAGGATAGGATGGCTCTCGGGCAACTCAAGAAGAGCAAAGCACTAGGTGACGAACGGAAAAAGCAGGTGGAAAGCCTGTACTTACGTAAAATACTACAGAGACTGTTTAATTTCGTCAAAAAATTCACGACATCGGTAACGTGGAGCAAAAATGTTTTTGTTCTGTTTTTCAACAGGATTTTCGAGGATTAATTACGAACATTCTCGTATTTAACATGTTATATTTATTATTTTTATACTGCCTTACGAAACTCTCAAAGCGTGAGTCGTACTGGTACTTAACCAGTTTTTTTGTGTTTAATACGCTTTTGTCATGCTTTTGTATATCTACTATTAAATTATTACAATTAATATGTGGAAGATTGAGCTCGCGTGCACTTACCTACCTAGTTGCGTGTATACAACGACCCTTCTAATTAAAGAATGATTGAGTGATTTCTAGAACGTTCTATTCGCTAGAATTAACATTAGGTTTACAATAGACGTGTGTCGTTATCGATTCCTCTAATTTGAATGTCTTAGAATTGTTCTAAAATACGAGTATTCTGGACATTTTATTGTGGATCAACAGACGGCAATGATGTTGTTAAGTATCCAGGTCAGCACGATTGCACGATTGTCATTCTTATAAATCATCACGTGTACTCTATCTGCCACGTGAATACTTTTACCTATAAACATATGGTTTGATAAACATGTCTAGTAATTTTCTAGGTCTTAAACTCACACATGATCAGTATGATCACGGTACGACACTTCCGTTGTATAAGATTTGTTTTTCTTTTATCGTTACTTCAACAATGTATTCGTTTTTAGGGCTACGTTCATGGCTAGACTAGTACAGGCACGACTAGACTATTCGATCACGAGCGCGACTGAGTCGTCGCATCCAAAGATCGCCTCGGCGTCTGTATTTGATGCACGATGATGTCGCTTCAACGACAGACGATGTTTATTCTAGTCGCTTGCGCGACTGTAAGAGTCGACCGTCATTCTTCCTTTCGAATTCGTGCTAAAGATACGGCATAATGGAGAAATTACAAGAATTAACACTTTTAAGCTGTATTCTAAAAAAAGTTGTCGCTCAAGCGTCTCGTCGCCTATGAATGGTTTGGGAAAATTTCCCAAAAGGAAATTTTAGGACTTTGGAGCACTTTGTAACTTTTGTTGAATTTCTTTGTTTTTCAAAATGGCAACAAGATCGAATTCACAATGTCTATCAATTTAGTTAGTTAAAGTACCAGAGTCGCAGAGGAGCGCGAAGTATATCGAAACCGGTTGCGCCAAATGGAGACAGCGGGTGGGGGCGGGGGCGACGACGATCCACGTGCCGGCGCGGCGGTTCTGTGCCGGTGAACCACGCGTTCGACGCCCTCCAACACTTGTTGATTGCCGTCACACTACCGGCACCGCACCGTTAGTGTTCACGTTGTGCGGATTTCCATCATTTAAAAAAATTGCAATTTCTTCGCCGAATTGTCGTCATATAACCACTATGTGTGTCGGGGCCACCACTCTTCAGCCAGGTCTTCAATTTTATATGCTCCTTCAAATATTTGAAATTCCCAGAGATTCCAGTTTGTAGTGATCAACGAATACGTGTCAAGAGTACATTCAGATACGTCTCTGGCGTGTCGCAGGGTTCTATTTACATTAATTATCAACGACATAAGTTTAATAATCAATATCTGTCATTTATAACTTAACGCTAATGATTTAAAATTATAAATTAGCTCAATCACAGACGGTCAGTTTATACAAGATGACTTAAATATAATCTGGCAGTGAGGTTTAGTGAACTGTATGGACATGAATATCAAAATGTGTTTTCACATTACTTTTTTCCAGGAACAAATCACCATGTCTTTCCTGCACGCTAAATGATATTCATTTTGAAAGTGTTAACGAAATACGCGATTATCGGACAAGTTAACTTTTCACATTTATATAGATAAAATAGCGAAGACAACTGCGAAAATGTTCAAGTTCGTAAAAAGGCACAAGCACACTAAATTATTTCGATCCAACGAAACAAATATGATTCTATACAATTCTCTAGTTCGTAGCCACTTGGAGTTTTCATGTTCTTCCTGGAATCCATCATATACCATACCACTAAAACGCACTGAATCCATACAATGTTTTTTTTTTACCAAGCGTGGCATATTTTATTTCAGGCATATACACAGATGTTCCAACAAACAGAGGCTAACTTGTTTTAAACTTGAATCATTATAAAGGTCGAATTAAGCATGAAATTGTTATCTGTCCATCGCATAATTAATTACAAAATAAATTCCAGTTACATTATTGGAAACATAATCTGTCTGTTCCCTTTACCTATCCTCGTATACCTACTATCACAAAAATGAAATGTTCTTATCTTATCCTATTTGATTGGGGTGGGCTTACCCTACTCTGCGACATATTTAGATCTATTGTGTCCCCATCCTTCGACCCTACTAATTGTCATTCTCAAATATGCATTTCATGTATTGTATGATTTGACCAATTTGCAGGTCGCAGAACTCATCCGGTTTGGGGTAGCATACCCCTATTTTATGATTCAGAATGCATTAAAAAAATAATTTCGAGACTAAAATCTTAGTGAGCAGATCTAGCATCCTATTGTCTTTCATTCAGCATCATCAGTTAACTATCTATGTCGGTTAGGTTTACCTATCGTGAAATAATAATATTATAAAGCTGAAGAGTTTGTTTGTTTGTTTGTTTGAACGCGCAAATCTCAGGAACTACGGTTCAAATTGGAAAATTATAGTTGTGTTGGATAGTCCGTAGGAAGGCTATAGGCTATACTACATCACGCTACGACCAATAGGAGTGGAGCATCAATGAAAAATGTTGCCAAAACGGGAAAAATTATTCCTTTTGAGAGCTTCCGTCGCGCGCGCTGCGTAAACGGTTGATGTTAACCAAAAATCATGTATTACGGAATCGTTCCCCTTTAAAAGTTCTAACCAAAAATCTGCGACAGCATATGTGTATCTTTTAAGGTTAACTTACTATAACCTTTTTTATGACAATCAAATTTGTTCTAACATTATGTACTATTTGCGAAGATGTTTTTTAAACGTAATATTAATCCTTATCAAATTAAATACGTAAGTTGTCTTAAGCATTTCATGCATATTATAATTGCCCTTTACACCATACAATTTAAATTAATATATTAGCAGTTTTTATCGAAATATGAAAACTATAGCGGGAGAAAATAAATTCGCTGTCTGCCTCTGTTCGTTAACTTTTTACTTCCAAACCACGCAATATACTTTGATACGGTTTTCAGTAATATCTTATTTTCCTATTATCTTATAATCTATTAATCTATATAATAGAAATACTATAAAGCTGAAGAGTTTGTTTGTTTGTTTGTTTGAATGCGCTAATCTCTGAAACTACCAGTCGGATTTGATTTTTTTTTTTGCCTTTGATAGCCTGAATCTAGCGGAGGGTTATAGGCTATGTATATGAAAACAAACTGTCTGTCTATTCGAGCAAATAGGTTTCGGCCAAAACAGCTTAACCGATTTTGATGAAACTTTACACATATGGAAAGGATGTAGTCAAAAGTGACATACAGAACTTTTTGTATGTCTGTCTGTACGTCCATCTGTCTAAACAAATTTTAATGAAACATCACAAGTGTGAAAAGAAGGTCGTCAAAACTAACAAATGTTACTTTTTGTCCGTCTGTCTGTCTGTACGTGTATCTGTCTATTTGAGCTAATCTCCAAAACGGCTAAACAGATTTTAAGGAAACTTCGCAGACGGGAAAGAAGGTTGTCAAGAGATTTGACATTAGCTACTTTTTGTCCGTCTGTTTGTCTGTACGTCTATGTGTCTATTCAATTCAATTTTATCTATTCGAGCTAATTTCCACTACGGCTGAACAGATTTTAATGAAACTTTGCAGACGTGAAAGAAGATTGTCAAGAGTGTCATAAGCAACTTTTTGTGTTTGTTTGTCTGTCTATCTGTCTGTCGTTTGTCCACACTGATCTATCAAATACTACAGCCAAAACTACTAAGTCAAGGAAGCTTAAATTTGGAACATAGGTTTATTTTATAACGTGAGCATTAAGTTAAGAAAGGCTTTTTTAGAAATTTCAAACTTAAGGATGGGAATGGAGGGACTCAAATAATGACGTGTTTCAGGGTTTTTATATTTCCACATTTTAAGGGTAGGAAACGGGAGATAAAAAATTGTATCGGTTTTTTTAAAGGGTGGAAGGGGAATTAAGATTGAAAATTTGAATGGGTGTAACCAAAATTGGTTCCAGCAAAAAGTACGTATAAACCATCTCGAACGTTAATAGTACCTATAACAGGAATTCGTAGTCTACGCAAGCGAAGCTGCGGGCGGTCGCTAGTCGTGAAATAACTGAACAACCGTCAACACTTATAACTTTACTCTAATGTTTACCTACTAGGTAAGAATATATGTAAATAAAAAAAAAAACATGATGCTTAGTGTCGCAATAAATAAATAAATAAATATAAATTGCGTTAATACTCTCTTACTATAGGTATTATATAATTCCTGCGTACCACTTTACAAATTTCCCCTTTAAAGTCGTTTGTAATGTACTCGTTGCATAACACTTCCGAAGAAGCCATTTAAGTACTGATAATATACCTGTTTACCTACGTAATAACTTTAATATATCTAACACGTCAACGTAATCCGTATGTATTTATGTATGACGTCTAACCACCACATCGCATCCGTTTTCAAATAGCAAAATTCTGTAGGTTAAATAAAAAAGAAAACTGATATCAATAAATTGGTACAATGATCAAACACAAGTGACTTTTAAGTGTAAAACGAATTGTGATAGTTATGATTTAACATATAAGGCACGATAATGAAAATAAGGACGATGTGCAGCTAACATTGGCCCACTCCCATTCTATAATGGGTATACTGATGGAGGGCGGAGAGGGGAATCTGGGCATAGGCAGCAAAATGGAGACGTTACACACCATAACTATTAAGACCAGGGAGACAGAGTATAAGACCACCGTCGAGTCGGTCCCCATCATGCTCAAGAGTTTGAAGCCTGTCCATTTACACGCCGAGTACACTCTGCCCGTTCAGCACTGCAATGGCTTTTCGGTTAAGGGTGTCGAGAATCACGTTCGCGATGGTGACTCCAAACACAATTTAAACTCGCTCAACGATGGCTTAAAGGAAGCCCAAGCCGTGAGACCTCCACCGAAAAAGAAATGGATCAAAGAATACTTTGGTGAGTCTATTTATATTTATTTAGCTAAACAATGTTCTGAGTGAAATTATGAACGTGAATCACGTCACATCGCCGATGCAGAGTGACCCACGCGCACAGTCAGGCACTCTAAATATATAAAAAAAACTTTTTTAAAACATGTATTATACTGTAAAAAGTATTATATATTGTGACGTCGATGTGTTATAAAAAATACTCGAAAAAATCATACGGCTATTCCGACATATCGACCAAATACAGATAAAGAGAAATTCCGAGGTAAAAATAAATCCCACTTCTGACACCAAATGTTATGGGCTATTGGTCCACATATATAGGATGCACTAAAACACCGATTTAATTGTACTTTACTTTATAAAGACATAAAATCACAAACTGTTTCAATCACAATTCACAAATTCTATTCATTTTAAAGCCGGTTTTTACCAAGAACTTAAAAGAGAATTACGCATTCGAAAAATATAATTTCAAGACTGAACTAAGTGCACTATCAAAGCAGCGCCATGGCGCTTAGAATTTTCTCACGGTAAAATGTGATTACAATTTTAAAATCGAATGTTCGAAGATAAAATATTCGAGATGCCTTGTGGTGGGCATTTCAAGGGTTATATAAGGAGCTCAACGCCAGTTAGTTTTATTTGATAAGTCAAGTACGATTAACTGCGAGCTACAAAGTGCGATAAAAGTGTATTTTGTGACATGTGTGAATTGTGATTGACACAGTTTGTGATTTTGTTTCATAATAAAGTAAAATACAATTAAATCGGCGTTTTAGTACATCCTACATATCTGGACCTATACTCACAATATATTACAATATCCATTCAAACGTCATTTAAACAAGTTTTATTATCTATACCAAGAAACATTTCATGATATTTTTCAGCATCTATCAACATTTTTCAACCTTTCTCGTATAATGACCCCTTTAGATAGTAGGTTGGTTGTATTTTATAAATTAATTCATTTGATTTGATGGAATACAGCTGACGTCTTTTTCTCTGTCTGGAAAGAACTGAAAAAAAAATAGCTAGAAAGAAAACAATCCTCGTCCTTTTACCGACGTTTCAGACAATAATAACAACTTTAGTCATCGCTAATGCAGCCAAGCTGAATCTGCGGTTTCTATTTTATATTAAAAAGCGCCATTGGTTGGTGCAGTTGAATGTTTAACGGGTCACAAAAAGTATGTTATTGCAATGTTTTGTTGTTGTGACGACAGATCAGTCTAGTGGTCGGAGACGCCGACTGCAATTCCAAAGGTCTCGGGTTCGAACTCCGCTCGGGACAATTTATCTAACTGTACACGAGCATGTCTATTTGTTCCGTGTCTGGGTGTAAAATATTTACATTTGTATGTAATAAAATGATATTTAGTATACATGTCAGTTACCCATTACTCATAGTTACAGGTTTTGCGTATTTTTGGACTAGATAACTCTGTGTGAGATGTCCTAGATATTATTACTATTATCTTGTTTATAACGCGTGTTTACGGACCACGTAACTACCCGCCTAACCACTAGTTAAGTAGATGTTTGTGTGCGCGGGAAGTGCCACCGGTTGCCTTCAAGGTGTACCTCTCACCAAGGCCATAGATTGCAGGCGTGCGATACTACTATTCGTTGCACGGTCCCTTGCTCTTCGGCCTTCTCTGCCATAATATAAGAATGATCTGGTACATCTATAGCCATAGCTTTTAAGAATACTTTTAACCTCCTTTTCACCTCGAATTGCGTTTTTTAGGATTATATCTATGTTTAGGATACAGTTTATTGCTATTGTTGTGGAGTAACTAATACTTAAAAGTATTATTAATGTAGGTTTTAATTTATACATATACCTATCTCATGGCTGACCGGTTGGCCGAGTGGTTACAGACACTAACTGCGGAGCCGAGGATCGCGGGTTCGATTCCCGCCCGGGACAAATATTTGTGTGCATGAACATGTCTATTTGTTCCGTGTCTGGGAGTAAAAGTATCTATATGTGTATGTGTTATATAAAAAAAGAATATTTTAGTATGTATATCAGTTGTCTAGTACCCCATAATACAAGCATAATACTTGCTTACTTTGGGACTAGATGGCGCGGTGTCGGATGTCCCGGATATTATTATTATCATTACTAATAATCTTAGATCAGCAACCCACCCTAGCTCCAATCGAGTGCGATTTAAAAAAAAAAGAGTTGTGTAGGTGTACTTATGTTCGGTAACTCGACCGCTATAATTTTTCTGGCAGTTAATTAATAATATGTGTTAGCTCATAATATATTTAATTTAAGTGTTATGATGATAAGTGTTTAAAATAAATCAATGGGATTAATATTGATTCGTTCAAAAAGTCTTCGTATATATGGGGTCTGTGAAACCGCGGTAGAATTTTTCATGAAAAGAGATCTTTCATTGTATAGATGACAGTTTCGGCAAATTTTCTCACCACGTTTTACTCAAGTTAAGATCAAGTAAATTTCCAAATAACACAATATTTCTATTATTAGATTAACTAAAACAAAAAAATTTTTTAAGTCTTTTTTTTCAGACTGAAACTGTGTGGGACCTCTATTTCGCGATCAACTTCTTGTTTTTACACTATAGGTATTATAAAGACACCATGTGAATTGGTGATAATCATATTTGAAAATAAAAAAAATTAAAAAGTATAGCCTGCGAAGGGTAAGACACATACGTCAGCTAATGCATTATATAACATGCGTGGATCACATTTTTATTATACACTTTTATAAAAAAAAACCAAACCGCACAAGTGCGAGTCAGACTCGCCCTCCAAGGGTCCCGTACCGCCACACAATATATTTGTGTTATATTTTACTCAAAAATTATAATTTAAGTTTGTAACAGAAAAAAAGAATGACTTAACAGACCTGAATCTACTGGATTATTGCATGAATAAAATATCAAATACCAATTCTGTAATAGTACTAACCGAAATGAGATATTATAAAGATTCTATTCTATTCTTCACAAACACTACAAATCTCTTTTTTAGCACTAGAAGCATTCAGCCCCTTGGCTTGCCGATTTTAATTTTGTCGCCATTACAAAGACTTCCATCACTTTCAAACATAGAGGAAATTAATTTGACACCAGCGTTTGGTTTTAGTGGTCATAAATATCAATTCACAGTATCGAAGTGACATTACTCAATTTTGCGGGGTTGAGGATTGACGCGCGGGGATTTCACGGGGGTGTGACCGGCGCGTGGGGACCTTGCGCACTGAAACTCGGACTAAAACTCGTCATCTTGCACTAGCTAGCTAGAGTATGAGTGGTTAGACGGTAAACGCAGAAGAGGGCTTCTAGTAAATTCGTACTTTCATACTTTCAAACAATATATTACGGTAGGGCGAAAGTTCTTTCATATTTTATATATAAATTCAATGTTTTTTTTTCATAGTTTAATAATTTTCAATTAGAGTATAGGTACATGAACCGTTTTGTTCGATAACTTATTGCCATCTTGTAGGTAGTGATATGAGCTTTTTATTATAAAATTTTTCGACTTCCCGTTATTATGTAGCTACCTAATCTTCCTCGAGAATTCTATAAAAGATGAGTGAAAACTGTATCAAAATCCATCAAGTAGTTTTAAACGAATTCATATGCTATTTACTTGTAGAGATTATTGCCCTTGTTTTTGCACAAATGTTTAGGTAAGCAATTGACGATAAAGTGTACAAAATAAGCGATAAGTATAGTTCTGTTTATATACATGTTCGATAACAATGAAAATGTAAACAAATTGGAATTACTCACACACTTACTTAATTACCCAGGTTAAGACAACGTAATCTTTGCGTGCAAAGTGAAATTAAATGTAATTTTCTGACAACAGTTTAAACAATCTCCGAATTGTGCAAGCAAAATTTATTTAATAGCACCGTGTAGGAAAATGTTCGATAGGTGTAACTAATAATAATACCTGGGACATCCCACACAGCGCCATCTAGTCCCAAACTAAGCAAAGCTTGTATTATGGGTACCAGACAACTTATATACATACTTAAATATTCTTTATAATATATACATATATAGATAGTTTACATCCAGACACGGAATAAATAGACATGTTCATGCACACAAATATTAGTCCCGGGCGGGAATCGAACCCGCGATCCTTGGCTCCACAATTAACTGCCAGGGCACATACCTTTGGGCGAAAATTTTCTGATCTAGTGTGACACCCTTTGCCCACATAAGAGAGAAGAAAATGTGGACATAAATGCTACATCCATGGTGGGCACTTGAACAACACTGACGTTGACGCGTTAAAGTGATTGTATACAGGGGTCCGTTAATGTTTTGAACAAGGCTCAGTGTTGACCCACACTAATATTAAAAAAAAACTCAAACATTACATTGACGCAGCGAATTAATCTGAAATAGAATTGGTTATTATACATTACTACTGATGGCGCTATACCGAGTCGTCAACTAGTTATTATTCTTTACGATAGATGGCGCTATCGCTACAACTGTTTTAAACAAACCTTATTTATTTAATTTTGAACAAACCTTTATTATTCAATTAAAAAAAAAAAATTTAAGATTTCAAACATGTATTGTTTGAAGTAAAAACATTCTAATGCAACCGTGTGTGCGACATATAAAGATGGCGCTAAATGTATATGTATATCAAAGCTTAATATCTATATAATATTTAAAAAAGAAACGCCGCTTCCTTGAAAATATATTTTACGTACAATTATCAAAAAAGACTAGATTTTCAGAGACATATATACCAGTTGAAGACAACTGATAGTTACGTAACAATAAGTTAGGTCAATTGCATATATTCCATACGCAGGGATTGCGAAGTTTGAAAGCATCTTTACTTCGCACGAACCTCTTCTAATTACTTTTAAACGCCCACGAGCACCTGATCGCATAGTAACGTTGCGTAACCTAGCTGTTTGTTTGATTGACCTCGTTGGAGCTTTGCTGTGGTTTCGAATGACGCATTCGGGGTGGGCTTAGTTATTAAAAAAAAACCGGCCAAGTGCGAATCGGACTCGCACAGGAAGGGTTCCGTACTACCATACAATATAAAACATTAATCAAACTTAACCATTAATCGTTATTATGTAATTTAAGAATTATTGTATAAATATATTTTATTTTTAATTTATTTAGTTATTTAGAAGGCGCTCGATCCTCCCTGGCTAATCCGAAAAGTAATAACATGAGTGCACTGATAGCTAGAGACAATTTTTATTACTTTTTTATTACAGTGAACCTTTGACTTTAAGTATCGATTGTGCAGAGAATAAGCTCTGCAAAGGAAAGAGTAAATTTATAGTACCTAGTAATTCAATGTAGTTTTCATTATAAAATGTTTTTTTTTTAATTATCTTTTACAATAATATCACAAAGATGAAATGCATCTAGTTTTCGTTTATTGGCTAAACGCTATCTGTCATTCACAATGGAATTTTTACTTATAAAAGTACATTTTATAAGTTAATCTGTTACTCGTTAAATAATAGAGTCTAGTTAGCTGTGATAGTTTTCCTTTTAACTACGTTATATATACTTCTGTCATAAATTTTATCGACATATTCAAAAACAACAGTTGAGCTGGTAGAGGAGGGGGGGGGCACATGACTCTAACAAAAAATAGGACTTTGGGAGTGCATGCATACTTATCTCATCAACTGTTGACTTAAATAAAAAAAAAATTGTTTGAAATCTTGATATTATTTTTAAGGCTATACTACTAAGGTACCTTTCGCGTTAATATACGATGAATTTATTTTTTTTGTACTTCAGTTACATGTATGGCACCCTATCCAAAAAAAAAATTCTTAATTTCACTATGTCATTGTGTAGCGGTTCATAGATCCGTTACACAATGACATAGTGCTTTCTACACAATGGCATAGTGTTCATAGATCTACCTTCCAAATTTCATCTATATATTGCCAATAGTTTCCAAGAAAAACCACAGACAGACAGATAGACAGACAGACGGACGGACGGACGGACATAGCGAAACTATAAGGGTTCCTTTTTTGCCATATGGCTACGGAACCCTACAAATCCGTCTGTGGATCAGTTGATAAGATTTGTACTGGGATACGTACGATTTAATTTTGCATATAGTTTGTTAATCCTTGGTGACCGGTTGATTTAACAAGAATACATAACTTTCGAGAGTGATTTTTTATTATTGGAAACCTAAGATTTTTTGGCACAGTACGGCCAGCACCGCATTTTTGAGCCTGAAGGCTATTCACACTCAAGGTGGTCATATTGCACGTTTTGTTTACGCGCTAAGCCAATCGTATGACCATCAAAATATACATGGATAGTTATGTCGCATGTTACAATACGGTTATCATACGCTGAGGGGCCGGGCGTCGCAACAAACGGAATATAGCTCACACGGTGACTACAAATTGACTTATTTTTAAGTCTCTTTGTTCACAAGGAATATCCACCTTACGAAATAGGTAAGCGTAAGGGTAAACGATGGAATGAAGTAATTATGGAACACTAGGTAAATCCTAGAAGCTCTGCACATCACTGTACTCTTATCTGTATGTCACTGTAAGGCTACTTTGGTGACCGTTCTAACCACTATTTTACAAAATACGGTATGATAAATAATAAAATTTTAGAATTTTACTTAGTCCACCGTGGTTCGGTGACCAGTATTCATTTTTCTAAGGTCTGATATCGTTTGAACGGTTGAGTGTTGCAAGAAAACCTACCAATTAAATTAGATTAATTTATGAATAAATTATTAATTAAATAATAATTGATTGACAACGGTATAGAGTCATTTATAGATCCCTAACGACCACTGGAGCGTGTGGGACCAATGCCAATGACGTTATACCTAGGTAGTTTAAGTTAGACTGGTTATTTCAATACAGACGAAAACTAGAACGCGGCTCTCGCGAAATATCGTATGATTGCACTCACAGGCATATTGGATTTAATGTGTAGAGGTAATAACGAAATTTTAAAAATACATTTTTTTTTCTTAATGAAAATGCTGTATTTTTGTAAATACTACTAGTAGTATTATTTCCACACTTACGCATTATACAAAAAGGCATTTTGAAAACTGATGAGGAATACCGGGAAAAATCCAGAAGCTACATGACAGATCGACTGCGTAGGACTGAGCATAGATTGAGAGCACCTCTATAAGCAGAAAACGCCAATAACTAAGAAGAAGAAGAAGAGAGCACCTTCGGGCCAGTAAGGCCTTCCTTTGAGCTTCCTACGCCGGGAGGGCGTATAACATGTCTATCTAAAAACTACATGTAATGTCATCGGGTGCGACCTGAACATTTCACACAATTTTCGTTTTGTCTTTCTGAAATTCTGGCAATATAATAATGTCATGGATGTCATGACAAGGTGAATTACATATGTTTTTGCCATGTGTTTTTGTCACTAACTGAACTACGAAAAACAAAAATTCATCGTAAATTAACGCAAGAGGTGCCAATCGATAGGTCTTAAAAAATGATATCAAGGAAAAATTTCGGAGAGGTAAAGTCTTCTATTTCACGTGTGTCTCACATGTGCGATAATCTCTGTAAATGGATCGGTTTCGCGCTTACGTCCTGTACTCGGGTTGACATGGTAACTATATTATCGTACAAACGTCTCAACACATCATATACCTTCATATGCGATTCGGCATCGCTGAAGGGATTGTACCTACCATCACGCATCGCTCTGAAAAAAATAATAAATAATAAATAATTGGAAAGCTTCTGGAGGACCAGAAGCTTTCCAATCTAGTCACATACACGAGAACACTATACCAGAAGCGTAGTGTACAAGTGTAATGGTACGGTACTGCAAATAAGGAGACAATACTTTATTCAAGAATCACGGACCCGTTACCCTCCTGAGCCACTTTCATAAATTGTTTTGGAGGACCTTGAGTACCGCTCAGTCGTAATTTCGTCCACTCCTGGCGTTTTCTTATTCTTGTTATTATTTCATACAGTCTGACATCTGGGATATTCTTCTTGCAGCGTCAGGTAAGCTTGGCTCAGGATTTTTAGCCGCACTGTTAGCAGTTTTTGTGTTGTGTATAACTGTTGATAGAAGCTCTCTATATGTTTTGCGAAATTATCGGCTTGCATTAGACGATCTTGTTTTTATCAGACTTCTACTCAATTACCCTTTTTGCAACATATTTTTGGGAAGGCACCATCTAGAAACCTGTTGTTCGTATCATCCACAGTCTCGCCCTTGGTCTCGTCCAGATCAGTGCAAAACTTTAGTATAATATTACTTTTATATTACGTCGGATTCGACTTCGTATCTGTGATTTTTTTCATACTTAAAGAACAGCTTTTTCTTAAAGCATAAACGGCACATAAGGCACAAGTCGTCAACGAGGCTGTTCTACAAATTACAATTTAGTTGGTGTTATTTTTTTTTTTTCGTATGTATTAATATGGTACGATATTAATATTATTTTATTATTGTGCTTCTAATTTTATGAGTTCTAATATAATATATGCTGCGAAAGGATGTCACAATAACCCAGTTCTTCATTGTAATTTTATACTTATTCAAGCTCGTCTTAGCTGTTGTGAGCCATACCTACTTACAATAAATGGTAAAAAATCTGATTCTTAAATTCGACTCGATCGGTAGAAACAGTCGCTAATATATATGTGTTTTCGTAAAAAACTTAAAACCGCGGCCTTGCTCTTGCAAAACGTATTTATTTCAATTTCGTTATCATCACTTCGTCAATTCTGAATAAGGATCCCACTTTTTGGAACTGAAGCGTTCAATGCAAGAATTTCAAGATTTTGTGCTGTTTATACAGTCGTGAATTAAGGTCCAAGCTCCCTCATTCTGGGGGGAAGCCTAAGCCGCTGCAATGGGGCATTAATGAGCGGATGGTATGGTATGGTGCTTTTTATATTAATAATAATTATACCAACAATCATAGTAAACATTTTATATTTGAAATCCATTTGGTACGACGTTATCGTGGTGATGAATGCTTTTTAAAGTCTAAGTTATGCACACGAGCTCTAGAAAGAAAGACGCTAAGTAAAAACAAGCTTGAAAATAAAATCGTATATTTTTTTATACAATTACAAAGAGGTCAAATAATGACGTTTTAGAGCTCGTGTACTTATTTTACGGACGGGTACTGTATGTCATAAATAATAGAATAATTGTGTTTGGTTAGGTACTTACATATTTTTATTAGCTTGTTACACCATGTTTCCACCAAGTATAATACACTGTACGCTATAGTGATACAGTATGGATATGACAGTATAATACAGTGTATTATACCTGGTGGAAACAAGGTATTACTCTTGCGAATTTCATGTTATACAATTTTTTTTTAAGTTTTTTTTCTTCAACACTTCATTGTAAAAATGTGTTTATAATGTTACTGACCTTTTATGGTAGGAATACAGATGTTTGGAATAATTTGCCCTTCGCCCTTAACCTTTACAATTTAGTTAAAATGTTGAATTTTTCTAAAATAATATTGGCATTTTGGTGTTAGAAGTTCATGTTATATTTACTGGACTCATAGCGGTCACCGACAACCATGTGTAACCTTGACGCGACGGTTTACTCGGCGCCATTTTTGAGATGATCATCATTACCTAAACTTTCTTAAAGGATAGAAAGATGGGCACATTTGATGATAGAAAGGCTTTTAATACTATTGTCAATATTAATCAATATTATTGTCAATTCCTTATCAGAAAAATGGCCTCGGCGGACGCGACGGTTCAGTACGTTTTTCAAAAACGTACGGAAGCTGTTTGTGGTCTGAAACGCACAGTGAAAGCTTCCGTAGTCGGAATGAAGGTACAAAATATCTCAAAAACTACTGAATATAATTATGTTGATTAAACCGATTTTCGTTGAAAGTGTTTTTTTATAATTACTTTATAACTTAAGTTAAAGGGGGGGGGGACGGGACATTTTTTAGGACTTTAAGAGTGCATATCTCAACAACAATTTAACTGAAATAAAAAAAATCAACGGATCTCCTGCTTTCGCACGAACTTCTTACGACATTGGAAATGAACCTAACGGAATAAAGTAAACACACATATTTTGGATGATATTTATCGAAATAAGTTTTTTTCGCAAAAATAACACAACTGTATCTGAATAAGCTTAAAACTTTGAAATATAACATTCTATACGACATTTCGATCGAACAAACCGAATTAGTACAAAATGTAACCCCGACGCACATCCGACTTCCAACTAAGGGCACCCTTAACCACTACTTCCGGTTGTCTGATTCTAACAATTTTAGTGTCCATCGATCCCCCGTCTAATTACCCCGCGCCGTTTTTTTTTCTTATTTGGACCTAGTTCTCGAGATATCGGGCCCCCAAAATGAAAATCGGGGAAAAAAATTGCGTTTTTTGCCGATATTTTTTTCGTTTTTGAACTTTTTCCAAATTGTCTTTTGCCATCTTGTAGAACTTGTCGAGCTGCGTCTTTTGACACCACGTTCATCCCGATATCTAGAAAACTCTTCGTGCAATCTGCCTGTATCACAAAACTCCCAAATGACTCCCTATACTCCAACGAAATGAAAGTCATTTCCAATGACGAAAGTCCTTTGAAATCTGTCGTATAATTTTTAAAGATTTATCTATGTTAATGTCTTAAAAAAATATTTATGTTTTCTTGACATGAACTACTTTTCAAAGTAGCAGACTCAAATCCTAGATTGCTCAGGTCAGATTCACTCAGTCAAATTATTTTGATCTTTGTATGAAAAATATACGCCACGACGCACATGTGAAAATGATACTGGAAAAGAAACAAAGTTGATGAAATTACATTTTATTTAATCTCTAATACACTCCATCTCGATGATTCTGCTATCTAAGTTATATACATATAGCTATGAAGACCGAAGATGGGTTGGATTGGATGGTACACTGAATATGTCATAACAGGGTATCGGGGTATCGCAATGACGCAAATTGCCCGCCGGGTTCCCGGCCACAATGCAGGTTACGTAACGCTCCCCATCTCATGACGCCCTAGTCCTGAGCGCCTGCTCTAGACAGGTAATAGTTGGGTTACACAAGCAAGGGGGTCCTCATTATACAATCGTATTGTATTTTTTTTATAAGCAATTTTGCTTATTGCTTGCTTGGCCATTGGTCTTACGTGACTTCCTTCTTTTTTTTTGTTTTAATAAGTTTTCACCAAAGACGTTTGACGCGTTTCTTCAGACTACAATTATTTATTATGATTATAAGATCATTTATAAGAAGTCGAAGTTAGTTACTACTTATATAAGTTTTATGCGACCATCCCAAGTCCCCTTGTGATGGCTTGCAATGGCGACCAGAATGTCACCAGAAGGGTTCTGTGTTTGTGACACAGATTTTGTCTGGTCCATCCCATATGTTCGATTGCACAGAAATTCCCTGACATGACACACTTACTGGTATAGTTTCGCCAATACTCTTTCGCGCGATTACTTGGTAGAGGTAGAGTATACGATTAGATGTTCTGATTCAAAGTTGCACGACTCTCCACAACGATTTTTCTTTAACGATGCTAGTGAGTTTGTATAGTTGTAAACGTGGCTCATATAATTGGCTAATAAATCGAACAACTGAACTATTGGTCAAGGCGCCACGTGTTTATACCTACACTCGTAAATAGATGAGGTAATAGACAATATCTACGGCGGTACCACAGTCTATATAATATATTATTTCGTACCCTGTGGTGGTAGGTACTGACTTATGAATATAAGTATGGCGATATCTTTTACGCGCTTTATTTTATTGGTACATTCCGGATACTCTTTACTCAGAACATACACAAAGTAGTAATTAAAAAATAAAGGTACTTGTATATATTATTTACTCCAACAAAATCATTGTCTTATTGTATTATTATCAATACACAACGAAAATCGGAAATAGTTGTGGCATCACCTTAATTATTTTTAGATTTTTTCCAATTATTCAAAAATTAAATATAAGATGGTTACACACACTTATTGAAGGTCAAAATGAATTGATTAGGTACCGGTTCAAAAACTAGAAGGAGAAGAATGGGCAAGAAACTTCTCCCTGTTTATTTTCTTAACTCATTTCTTTTTTTCTTTAAAATGCTTACAACTATTACAATGATGTCCATGCGCACTTATCATTTAAATACTCGCTAATACAATATTAAGCTTTTTTTCATGAGTTGGACTTTAACTCGCTTTATAAATTGATTTGAATTTAAGTTCAACATTTCTTTAGGAATTTTATTATAAAAACGGATACAATTTCCCATGACATTGTTTATTTTCGAGGGGAGGCTAATTTAATGTTCGACGTAATGTTTATTTGCAATATATTATTTCATCTTTAGCTCACTAAACGCACATTAGCCTAAACACAATGGTCGATAATAAATATTCGATCAACACTCAGGGGTTGGGGGAAAAGTAACTACCAAAAATACTGATTGTTTAATAAAAAACTTTTTATTACGAAAATAGATAAATAAATTATTCTTCTTTTCCTTTTCACTTGCTTCTTTATTTTTAGCCAAGGGGTTGCGGCTACACTTTAGTTTAATTGGCTAAAGATAAAAGATTAACCTCTCCTCGAAAATAAACTATAGATTAGGCAATTAAACTTAAGTTTATTAGCACACCCATATTTAGGAATCGCTTATTTACCAAAGAACACGTGTCTAAAATTCATTTTTTTTTTTTATGGTAACATATTTTGTGTGCCGAGACACATCGTTTTGTTTTAGCGAAGTTCACGTCTCATATAGAAGTATTAAATTAAATTCCTACCAAATTATAGTTTACCAACCAAAGTGTACATGTCCACAAAAATATATACTTTTATTTATACTCTATCTTTCTGCTCGCGGCTTCGCTCGCGTGGACTATACAGTTCTGCCGGGACAGTTAAAGCAACACGACACGCCAGAACATTGTAACACCTTCTAGAAATTTCTGAAGCTTAACTACCTAGGAATTCTCTATACCTAATTTCATAAAAATCCATTTAGCCATTTTAGCATGAAAAATAGCTATCTCACAAGTCGGTCCCAAAATCAGTCAGCCGTTTTGGGGATTAACCGGAACAGACAGACAGACTAACAGACACTAAAATTTTTTATGTGTGGATAAAAAAAAATTGCTTTTCATTCCTGACAACGCCCTCGTTATGTTTGCCAAATTTCAGTAAAATCGGATTAGCCGTTTCGACGATTAGCCCTAACAAACAGACAGACAAACTCACAGACAAAAACCAACTTATGTCACTCCTGTTAACCTTCTTTTTATGTCTGCGAAGATTCATAGAAATGGTTTAGTCGTGGAGATTAGCCAGAACAAAAAGACAGACAGACAACCACAGGCACAAAAAGTTGCCTATATTACTCCTGACAACCTATTTTTAATGTAATGTATTTTTAATGTAATGCGTAGTTTCATTAAAATCTTTAAAGGTTTAACTGGAACATACATAGTATATACAGGCACACAGACACAAAAAGTAGCGTATGTCACTCCTCCCAACCGTCTTTTCATGTCTGCGAAGTTTCATTAAAATTGGTTTAAATGTTTTAGAGTTTAACTCGAACAGACAGAGAGACAGCCAACAGACAAACAAAACTTATTGTAAGTCACTTTTGACAACCTTTTAATCACATCTTTGAAAGTTTCATTGAAATAAGTTCAGCCTTTTCGGAGATCAGTTCGAACAAACAGACAGACAGACGGACAGATAAAGTATTGTATGTCACTTCTGATGTCTTTTAGTCATATCTGTGAAGTTTCATTGAAATCGGTTCAGGCGTGTCGGAGATTAGCTCGAACAGACGGACAGACATAAAAAATATCGAATGTCAGTCCTGATAATCTTTTTATCATATCTGTGAAGTTTCATTGAAATCGGTTCAGCCGTTTCCGAGATCAGCTCGAACATACAGACAGACGTACAGACAGACAGACAGACAGACAGACAAAAAGTAGCTTATGTCACCCCCGATAATTCCCTCTGCACGATTGCCAAATTTCATTGAAATCGGTTTAGCCGTTTCGGAGATTAGCCGGAACAGACAGACGGACACACATTACAATTTTATTAATATAGATAGATTTAAATTGAATTTAAAACAGTCTTTTATCTCTCTTGTAAAGTAGTATTTTTCGACATGTGTTCTTTGGTAAATAAACGATTCAGTTAATACGTAAACTGTACGTCACTCTCAAGTAAATTCATGGACGAAAACTAAACTAATATGTAAAAAAAAATTTTTTGGATATAATAAAAACCATGGACGTCATAGAGTAAATAAATTTGACAGCAGTGTTTGGTTTTAAATCATGTTTTAATCCATGGTTTTAATAGAGTCAGAAATGTCACTTCACAGTATCGAAACCATCAAACGCAATTTCAGGGGGATGAAGGCTGGCGCGCTGGCACCTCGCGATATGAAACCGGATTGAAACTCGCCATCTCGATCAAATGGATACACACCAGCTAGCTAGAATAAGAGTGGTCAGACGTACGAATAGACGTAGTACGAATTGAGTTCTAGTCTATTCGTACTTATATGAGTAAAAATAACCAAAAAGGTATTTCGTGGATAATTCAAAAGTGGAAAGTAGGTCAGTATAAACAACAATTTAGGTTACTTTGTTTGATTTGAAGGTTCTACAAAGGTCATATAAAGTTAGTTTTCCGAGCTATTTAGCACTGGAACAGTTAAGTTTACAGTTCAGCAGAGGTTTTTTAGGCTGGAAACTTTGACAAGTAGGATGTACTTATTGTATAATACAGATCGCGGCAAACTTCATGGCGGATCTGAATACAACGCTATGGGCGAGCTTGCACAGGTAGAGTCATATACCCCTCGCTCCACTACGTCCCGCTACACCTAAAACTGTTTATTGCGACGCGACTTGTGCCTGCTTTCGGATTTGCCATAAAGTTTGATTATAACTGTACCCAAATAATACCAGAATAATGCAGTTGTTTGTTGTCTTCAATCGTATGTTGTTTTTGTCCTTCAAAAAATCTAGGACTTACAAGTTTTTTAGAATCGAAATGATAATTGAAAAGGCTGTGTTTCTAGGATTAATCTTTTTCAAGCCCGTTAATAACTTTTCGTATCTTTGTTGTATTGGGAGTGGTGTCGGGTTCCTTTATATATCCACAAGCATCCCGTTAAGCTTTCATGTTGACCGTTGACCTTTTATTATTCATGTCCTCCTTGTGTGCCGACGCGACGCTGATTATTCGTACCTCTTAACATGAACCGGAACGTTAGGGTTCACCGGCCCCCCGCTTATTGTAAATTCAGATTATGTTATTTACCTACGTTGATACAATATTAAAGCCTTGTCTAGCACTGATTTTGATTTAACATTTTCTCCCGTTCTCGTAAAGTTCCCTGTTAGATATTCTGTTTAAGTAAATGGAATTTTGTTCACAATACATAGGATTAACATGGGCAAATAGAATTGACATAACATTCTGCATCTTGTGCGAGGGCGTGCAGAAATCGAGTTCTATATCCAGTTCTATAATCAGACAAATTATACGTAATATGTGTTCTGAGTAACGCATTCAATAACACTAACTATTTTACTAGATACCGCTCGTGCCAAATTTCTTGTCCGCTCTGAAATCGAAGTGAGTAAAAGAGCGACCCCTGCAACTGAACAAAATGGACGCGCATCAATTTCATAGGGGACAAGATGTATGGCTCTATCTGTAGATTCTTAAGGCCGGATACAGACGACCACTTAAACGAAACCTAAATGACCCGGTCAAAATATCATACCTCAATTTATTGTGGGCATGCAACTCGCACAGCTGATGAGCTAATGACGTGTGAAATTTTTATCACGCCATTGGATGTCGTCCAAATATAGTGATCGTCTGTGGCAGGCTTAAGGTCTAATTTGAAATTCCATCTGCATGGCTTGTAAGATGGTTTTTAATGTTTTTGCATGCTTTTACCTAACACTGCCAACCTAAATATTTGTAAAGGAGTAGTGTTGTGTTTATACTTACATCAAGTCTCGTAATACCCCGTCAATATATAGTTTTATAATCTGCACTTGAATAATCCCGATATTATCGATACTATCGATAGTTTAAGATCGATTAATCCCGACCGATAACTGTCGGCTCGATCAACTGTCGAAGTTCAACGTACACTACGGCGGCTCCTAGACGTCGTCGTCGTGTCGCGTCAAGGGGCTGTTCGACCACGTTTAAAACTTAGCGATTATATTGATGCGATTTTGGTTTCAAAATAGGGCAAATCAAAGTAGGGTACGGGATGTTACTATCATGTCGTTGTTAATTTGTAATTTTGTCAGGTTCGAGAATAATAAACAAAACTGTTATGCAAGTAGAAGAAACAATTTTTGTGATGGAACTTGTTAAGATTTATAGTAGGTGAATTCGGAAGGTTGTGGAATGTATTTCGGACACAGTGTGGACACAGTAATATGCGTTACAATAAAATTTGTATTTTTTTTATTTATCGGAATTATAACAGAAAAAGTTTTTTGAGTGGACCCAATCAACCCTTGGATTTTTTATGGTAATAATAATATTCAACTTTGCTCTAGTGCCGAAATACGTTCCGACGAAACTTTAAAACCGGTTCCCTTTTCAGATAGACGATCGAAGCAAAGGACGAGTCGCAATGCCCCTATTTACAGCTCATCAAAATAGATTAGTACATCTTAACGTTGCCAACGATTCCCAAAATGCATAAACTAAACGCCGACATATATATAGGATATCATCGTATTGAATATCTTTCTGGGCATTTTTTAATTTCATTTTTTATTGACAGACGAGGAGCCAAAGTCTCCGGTGTCAGTGCACGTGGTGACGACGCTGCCGGTGGGCCCGCGCTGCAACGGTGTGGTGCGAGCCAACACTCCTCCAGCACCGCCCACTCCAGCGCTACCGGCCGTAATAGCAACCGTCCCCGCTCTCGCATCTGCTCCCACCTCTGCACCACTCATACCTGCCGTGCACCATGACTTCGTTGAACATTCCAGGCCAAGGACGAACAGCCATCATGGGTATGTAGTTTACCTTACGTCAGTGTCTTCTTAAAAGGAAAACAATCATCAGAAAATAATAATCTCAGGGACGAGCAAGTTGGTGAATTGTGTGCCACTGTACTGCTTCAGTATAAACAGAGTTAAATATCAAGGATGTTGTCACAAATTAATATCTACAAATCTATTTTGACGTATGCCATATTGGTTCTTGCGTTCTTGCAAATAAAAAAAAGTTTAATTCTGTAATTTTCTTAGTAACTTTTTCCAAGAAATAAAGTCATGCACGTAGTATTTTTATTGATTTACGAAGATTACAATTTCATTCGACATAGTGGACCTTACTCCAATATTGTTTATTTATATTTTCGTTCTGTTTTTTACTGTGGAAAGCAGCGCATTACACTCAACTGGCCAGATGACGTCACGGGTACAATTCCAGCGTTAGATGAAATTGTCATAAATATCTGTAAAAATATATAAAAATAATACATTGGTCCAAGCCCATTATTCATTGCGTTATGGATATAAAAGTACGAACTGACTAGAAGTCCTCTTCTGCGTTTACCGTCTAACCACTCATACTATAGCTAGCTGGTGTAAGATGGGGAGTTTCAGTGCGCAAGGTCCCCGCGCGCCGGTTTCATACCCCCCAGAATTGCGTGATGTCACTTCGATACTGTGAACTGACATTTATCACTCTATTAAAACCATAAACCAAACGCTGCTGTCAAATGAATTTACTCTATGGTTATGGAATCTTGGGAGAGGCCTATATCCTGCAGTGGAGAGACCCGGACTGATGATGATGATGGTTATGGAAGTAAATCATTTTAGAATGGTTTTTACTTATAAGTGTATAATAGTGTATATAAGAGTGTATAATAAGATATGTTAATTATACATAATTGCGATTTGTGTAGCGCCAAATAGAATTTAATTTAAATAGAGTACAGTATGTGGAATATACGAACAGATCAGAATGTTCCTTTACAAGGTACGAAATCTAAAAACTAAGTGTTGCTCAAGTTGTCACAGAACAAAGACAAACAAAACCATTCTGAGCCTAATCACGATCGTTGTATCACAAACGTATGTCGCATTAACATGTCGACAAATGCAATAAATGTAATGCGGCCGTAATGTATAGCTTAAGGGTACCTTGACGGCGCGTACGCTCGAATAATTTATTATTTCAACCTGTCAAGGTTTGGATAAGCGAAGATTGAATATTAAAGAGCAGTTTTGTTATTCACACAAGGCGGGTCCCTGATGCTCTCGGATCGCATACGTCATTTATACGCGTTCTACTGACGTTTTCATTGTCCGGTGAAATTATGAGCGAGGCTCCGATTGGTATCGGGTGACCCTCTGAGCAAAGAATATTTTGTTCAGAGGATCAGGCTAGCCATTCAGCGCGTGAACTCTGGTAGCGTTCTCGGCACTTTGTCCTCATTATTAATAAATTTTTATAAGTGAAAGAATTTTGTATATGATATAAATAGTAATATTTATTTAGAATTAACTAGTATAATATGATATCATTTTATTGACTGTAAATACATTTAATTAAATTTATTTAATGCTAGTTGATTAACTTAAACTAAAGGGAAAAATTTATAAGGCGGCAATCAGACCTGTTGTCATGTATGGATCAGAGTGTTGGGCTATGAAGAAGATGGATGAAAGAAAGGTGCATGTGACAGAAATGCGAATGTTAAGATGGATGTGTGGTGTGGCAAGGAAGGATAAGATAAGAAACGAGTATATCAGGGGAGCTTTGAAAGTAGCGCCAGTGACAGAGAGACTGCGGAGTAATAGGCTTGGATGGTATGGTCATGTTATGCGCAGGGATGACGAGTATGTAGGCAGAAGAATGGTAAGTGTGAATGTGGAAGGACGTAGAAGGAGGGGAAGACCGACGAAGAGATGGATAGATTGTGTGAAGGAGAATATGATAGTGAAAGGAGTGAGTGATGAACTGACGAGTGACAGAGAAGAGTGAAAGAAAAAAACATGTTGGGCCGACCCCGCCTAGAGTGGGATAAGGGCAGGAGAGAGAGAGAGAGAGAGAGCTAGTTGATTAACTTTAATTGAATGTTATAGTAATTGAGATCATAGTGGTTATTGTTGGAGTTTCTTGGATTATAGTAACTGGAAAACCTTGTAATTTTGTTTAGCTCATATGCCTATATTTGCACAGGATAGCTCTGATTTATCTTTTTTCTTGGATCGTGCTTGTTTAATTTTAAAACAATCATGCCATCTCCAGACCAGCATCGATTCCATCACCGCCGTCGGGCGGTAGCAGTGGCAGCGGGAGCGGTGGCGGTAGCAACGGAAGCGCTCCCCGGGCTGGCACGCGCGAAGTGCATAATAAGCTGGAGAAGAACCGGCGCGCGCACCTCAAGGAGTGCTTTGAGCTACTCAAACGTCAGCTGCCTGCCACCCCCGACGATAAGAAGACCTCCAACCTCTCTATACTGGGATCCGCAATAAGATACATACAGGTAGGTCATTGTATACCTATTATTGTCCTGATCAACAACCGGTACCTAATTGATTTTGCAAGCATATCAACAGAAGTGTTACCTACCTATGTATTGAATATTCATTTCTTTGTTTGTTTGTCTAACAACCTTGGACGTTATATCGAGAAATTACTTTCCTTCATAATTAGGTTTCAGGATTATTATTATATATTATAATTAGGAATCATCAATGAAGTTGTTGTCTATAACACAATATTCATTCAACACATTTATTCAAGACAAAATTGCAGTTCTGTTCATATTCGAAAGAGAGTTAATAACTTTTTAAACGGTTTTATTTAGCTTGACACGTATATTTCTATCTTTGTTTCAAATCTCGCTATAGCTTATTCAATTTTTTCTACCAAACTGATTCTTATGAAACTTTGAATACACATTGAGTTTTCATGACAGTATAACATTATGAAAAGTTCAACATAATAACGAGGGTTTGATGATGGAGTCAAGAGGTGTGCACATTGGGGTTCTTTAACGGGTACCATATATAAGTTACCCATTCGAGTTGGTGTTCATTTAGGTGGTTTTGACGAGTCCCATACATTATACTTGGTTACGAAGATCTGATGATGGATGCAGGAGGTGAACAATGGAAATTCAATACAGAAATCTAGAAACTAAAAATAGGAAAAAAAATTTTTTTATATAAACGGTTTTATTATAAGTCACAGCTGTACCAAAAACTGCAAAGTGATATTAAACAAACTTGGATCTTTTTGAGATTCTGACGTCTGGTAAAAAACTAGCAGTGCTGTTTTTTCATGTCGCATGTCAAGGGGCACTTTGTGTCGCTGGTGCACATAAGGTAGTTTAATTAAACATTTTTAATCTGGTGTCGCATCAGTTATTGATGGGCACTGCTATTCAGCTTCCATTGATTCTTTCAGATCATCATCAGACCCTCGTTTACTAGTAGCCATTGAAGGAGTCTGTTATCCACCTACCAGCTCATCATCAGATCAGCTCGATGTACCATAATTATCGAATGTCATCCAAATCACACATATCTAAAAACCATCGACCAATTTGATTAACTGTTGAACTCTTTCGTGAGGAGGCGAGTCTTATCATCGTACATTACACTACACTACATCGTACACTACATTATGTACGCTAAATTTCAACTTTGTACAATAAAAGGTAAGCAAAAGGTAGGTTGACGTGGAATAGCCCTCTAAAACCACGTAGACGAGCTTCGTCTGAAAATAAGACATCTTTTTATTAATCTCTACTAAATACGCATTTAGACATTTCACATCAAAAAATATGGTACCTTTATCGTGCATTCTTTGAGAATCGAACTATCCAAATTTGGAGAGGGTTAAATTGAGACAGAAGATATACCTTCACGCTTTCGAGCTAGCCACATTTTAACATGTTTATTTATTTATTAAGAAAACCAACAGGTATAATATGTTAGAGTAACAATTTCATGGTGTTACGGCCATGTTTATCCTTAACCCAATTGGGAAGGGAAGAGAGCAGGAAAATGGGCAATATGAGGATGTAAACACTTCACTCATGCTGGCAGTCTTCACGCTGTTGTCATTACACGGCGCTCGCTCAATTGCCACGGTTCCCCTCGAGCACAGTCTAATAGTATAGGGAACTGCGCAGCATGAGAATGTAAACTTGGCATTCGTGCCGCCACTGCACGGCGCTGCCTCAATTGTCGGTTTTTCGTGTGGAAGTCAAAGGGCAGGCAGCGCGAGCTCGAGTTCATTCAGGCGTAGCGTTCACTCCACGATTATTGCGAGTAGAACGATAAGTATTAAAGCTGGATGTGAACACTTGCGTCGATCTTCCTGCTGAAGTATTTGGGAAATGATTGCAATTGCGGCAGAAGCAGTGGCAGGCGCTGAGTGTAATTGTGGTGGAACATGCATAGGTCGAAGTGAAGTACGTCTTCCTACATCTTTGGTATTTAAGTCAACTACGATACGAGTATGTACTACTGCTATGTATGTGTTCCTAGTAACATTTGTATTTTCGACGCAGGTGCTGCGACGAAAAGAACGCGAGTGCGAGCACGAGATGGAGCGGCTGGCGCGCGAGAAGATCGCGGCACAACAGCGGCTCGCGGCGCTCAAGCGCGAGGTCGCTGTGCGGTCCGTGCGCCCGCGGAGTGTCGGTGAGTTAGAATACTCGCACACATAAAACTAAGACAGCTCTTTGATTCTGTTCGCCTAGTACTAGCTAGCCTTTAAGGGGTCGCACTTTTGTCGAGGCGCCACCATACGTGCGTGTAATAAAAATAATAGTTTGATAAGAGGATGACGCATGTACTTTATATCTACCTGTACTCATAGCACACCTCCGCCGCGATACTATTGCAGCGAGCGGTACTGCTTCCATATATATCGCAGAATTAGGTTCATGATTTCAATAAATATCTCAATGTGTGAGCAATGTGTTTAAAAGCGGGTTTGCTGATCTCAAATACACCTAATGTATGTATTCTGTTAGGTATTACAACTACTAGCCACACATACAAAGCCATTATTACAAAACTAGTTACATGATTTTACTAACGACATTACAATGTCTATAAACTTAAAAGTATGACTACACAGTGGAAAAACATTCGACAATTTTGACATGAATGAAGTTTATATACTTAGAGCTGCGTCGTTATTGCATTTTACTCAACGAGAATAAACGATTGGCGTTATTTTCTTAACTGTTGTTGATAAACGTTTCTGTTTTTAACCGTTACTAAAAACGATTGACGCAAATAATGGACGATCGTCGATTTTTACATTATTGTAATAATATACAGTTACATAAAAAAATGCCATTAAGGCTCGCTCTACATTTAAGGGCGTAATTACATAAGGCGAGAGCTCGAAACTAGGTATTTACTCGATATGTAGCATTTCTGTGACCTGGTGGTTGTTATCAAAGTCGCCTGGCCGCATCTATCTGTGTATACAAGGTGAGATTTTATTAACCGGCCAAAATTTTTCTAGGTCTTAGGTATCACCAATAGACATCATTGCGTAAATAAAAAATATGGGTTACATTTTCAAAATAAATTATTTTATCTACAGTTTATTTTATAACGTTTGGTTGCCTTCTTAACGCTATAGTAAACGTACGCGCCCGAGGCCTTTGAAACGGAATGATGCGGCGGGCAAGAATGGTAACTAGAGTTTTTGGTTTTGCGGAAAAGGTTTATGTAGTCATATCTCAATATTTTTCTATAGAACGATACTAAAAGAAAACAAGACGGCTATAGGTTTTCTACCAAAGATCATTATATTAAAATTTGGCTGGTCATAAAAATCTCACCCTGTATATATAAGGCTTCAAACTTTGATGGATATACATGTGGTTTTCATTTACAAATTTCTTGAGGAAGGTTTACATATAAAAAATACATTGATACTTAATGTAACTATAGTAGAAAAATATCGACGTTTTCTAAGCAAGTTGAAAAAAGTCACTTCATGAAAAAAATTTAATATGTGGATAGTTTACTTTAATATTCTGTATTTTGGTACGAATTTATGAAAAAGGCAACATTGTGGTTCTTACGTTAAGTTGTAAACAATTCCATATTGGTAATAACAACTGAATCACATGAGTTTGTTGTTAAATAAATTTAAAAAAAATGGGTAGCAATCGCGAGAAGTTTAAACTCGGAATAAGTCGTAGAGGCAACCTCATTACGATAGTAGAGTAGAGTTTGGTAGAACTTCTGCCAAACTGTCGCAAAACTCTTATGTTTTCGTAAAATTACTAGAGATTAACTTAGTGATTGCAAAGTTAAGGTGTTTATTATATTCTTATTAAGTTCCAGGTGCTGTTACGGAGGAAAAAGAAAGGAACGAGCGAATAAACGGCCAAATTGTGGGAATTCCTATAAGTGTGAGTTTACATATTTGTCTTTTTTTCTTTTGAATTATATTAGCAATAATTTTTGTGGCATTTTTAATACTTACATCTTATATTTGCCCTAGCTATAAGAGAAATTTTGGGTGACAGATTGTACGGTTTAGGCTGGCCGGGGTGGCGCAGCGTTCGTACGCCATTATTGTACGGTGGCCGGTCGTTACTCTATAGATCGAAGAATCGTGAAACGAGATGCTTCAGCATTTCAAGCTTGTTTCCTCTCCGAGTACTAGTACTTGGCCTTGAAGCGTAGAAGTCACACTCTTGTCGTGAAGAAGTGAATCTATGCCGGATCGAATTCTCACGCGTTTTCTATAATTTTATCGCGCCTTTTTCAGTTAACCAATCACAGCCTTTCCTGAAGATCAGGCACTCTCTGAGAACAGTACTATATTTCCGCGGCACCCTTAAAGGGCAGTACTACGAGTATAAGGAGAGCCCGCGGAGACGTTTCTCGCGACAGTACTATATTGAAAACCTCTATGTATGAAAGAGCGAATTTTCTTATTTATTTAACTATCGGGGCAAGTATTTAGTGTGGTTGACAAAAACATTTTAACCTATTAACTTGTTATCAATTATCAATCAACTGTCTCTATCGATAGAATTGCTCGTGTCCTTGGACCTTACCTAAATGGGTTAGTTCGTAGTACCTGGGTTAAATAATTATATAATAAATAAATAAATAATAAAATAAACATTCAATGTTATAAATACTAAACAGATGCTATAAATATTACTATATAACTCACGTTTAATATCTACACGTCAACACGATTTTCCACTATATCACATAATCCTTTCGGTACGCGTGCACTGAATATACGCAGCGTGGCTGGGATCAGGCTGTCGCGAATATAGAGTATAGTCGTATTAGATTTCGTTTATATGCTTAATAAAATTGTTCCTTGTGGTAACAATTATGATATTTACGAATTTTTGGCAATTGTAGATAACGTCGTCACCGCCGCCGGTGAGCGTGCCCATGGAGCCGTCGCCTCCACGGACGCTCAACTTGAGCACCAAGCTACGTACCTTGCCCATACAGATCACCTCACCAGCGTCACAGGTACGGAAAGTTAGATAACGAAAGACAGCGATTGTAATATATTCGCAGGGAGTATGTCACAGAACGACCATTCGACTCGCCATTTACGTTAACCTTTTATTTTAACTAATCATCAATCATTATCAATCAATTGTCTCTGTTAATTGATTGGGTCGTGACCTTCAGTCCGACCAAATATGGTTAGTGAGTAGCGAATAGGTTAAGCGTGTTAGTCGTGTGTGCTCCGTCATCGGCGCGCTGAATGTTCTTTCTGTAATACGCTCGTCATCAAGACGATATGGTACACGCTACAAACGATGATACACGATGCTGATGAAACATATACGCTGAGGTCTTCATTCTTCGAGTCTATAATATGAGCACTAGATGGTTATCTATGTAGTAAACTACAAAACGAATAAACGCATAGGTTTACATACACTGTGTTGACTGTAGCTTAGATCGATTTAGTACGAAATAAATAAAAACTGTGTCATTTAGCTTCCAAAACCGGTTAAGTAGAATTTAATTCTCTAAATAAATGTAATAATAATAACCTTTATTTACCAAAAAATATTATATACATTATTGAAGTACAATAACTGTAAATGTTAACATTTTTTAATTACATTTTTGCGACAGGGGTCCTAGAGACTATTCTCCATTTTATTTTTCAATTTCTAAAGAGTACTTTGTGACCCTCTTTTAAAAGTACTTTTGAAGACAAATTCGGCACACTAATTTGAAATTTTGAAAGGGAGTAAATATCAAAGTAATAATAATTAGTAAGTATTTGATAAGTAAATATCTATTTTAATTCAAATTCAATGTGTCACGATTATCCTGACAATTTCTTCTGTGTCATCGCTCGACATTTTGAGAGTAGTCGTAAAAAATTTTTTTAAAAGAATCATTCTAATTTGTATTGAGGTTTAGAAAAAGCGTCTTAGCAGAGAGTTTCATCGATACATCGATACTTCCAAATAGTTGGATTGGAAGACGAGGTCAAATTAAATGGGCCTCCAAGAGTTCTTGATCTTACGCCATGTGATTTCTTTTGGGGATACATTAGTTATTTTTTTCAAAACCTGAAAGTATCGATGAACTTAAAAGAATGCATTTATGGTATTGCGCGAGATTTTTTTTTCTCGACTGGGCTGTCATTTGGTAGGCACGTGCACTTGGGGCACGCAATCGAACCTTTTTAATAATAAAAAAAATATTTTATATTTCGACTTTCTTTTAAAATTTCTGATCAATATTGTGAATTTGCCTTTAAAACAAATTTTAAAAGAGAGGTCACAAGGTATTTTTTGCATTTGAGAAAGAAATGTACCAAAAAAAAGAATTAAATAGTGTAGAAAATTAAACTTTGATCGACCGGTTACGACAGTTTATTGACACTATTTTTATGTATTTTACACCGAATCAATTATAGTTATAGTTCGCCTCAAACTTTATGGCGGATCGGAATACAACGCTATAAGCGTACTTGCGCAGGTACGGTCATATGCCCTTCGCTCCACTGCGTCCCGCTACACCTAAAACTGGTTACTGCGATGCGACTTATGCCTATGTTCGGATCTGCCATAAAGTTTGATTGGAACTATACAGGGGTAGCAACCATCTGCTGTCAGTAATAGTCTTGACTTAACACTAGGTACAATTATTGCTGCTCAAATTCATTGCTCAAATTCATTGTACCTAGGTACAATGAATTTGAGCAATAATTTTTATATCAGCTTCCTTCGACAATCAGTTTCAGGAATTACTCAAGTTTATACTGATTTGTATAGTAGTGCGCTTGGGCCGAAATTTTAAAGTTGTGCTGATGGGTATTAAGATTAAAAGGAATAAGGTTCTAGAACAACTTCTCAAATCATTTTTAATTTACTATTATGCCAGATATTCCAGAAGATCTGACTTATATTCATCTGAAATAATTCTTATGACGTCATCTGGAATGTTGAGTTTGTTTCGTTGTTTTCCACTGTGAAAAACAAAAGCGAAAAGTGAACATAAAATATTTAGGTGCTAGAGACCAGAGAGTGCTAGACAGCCCTACCTCCATTAAAGGAGCCGTACCCAGTAGTTATGACTCTGAAATATTGAGATTTTGGCATCATATTTTGGTTCAGAAATGATTCGCAATTAGCCATTATTACCCGTTGCTTATATATTTTAATTATTTTGTAATTCTGATTTTTATTTATTAATTGATTACTTATTTTGAATATTTTGTGCGGTTAGCTGTATTTATGCTATTAATTTAACTTATTTTTATTGACATTTTTATCATTTGTTATTTTGAGTTATTATTTATAGTGTGAACATTTGTGATTTTTGTTTAACTGTGCTCGCTTGTATGGATGTAAAATCTGAAATAAAAGTATTATTATTATTAGGTTAATGACTATGTCAATTGAAATTATAATCAAAATATTATGACTAATCATAAATAATGTAAATAATAAACATCTGTCCAGATGATGTCACAGGTAGACTATATTTATTTAATCAAATTATGGATATAAATAACTAAAAAAATTCCAGAATTTTTTTTTATTTCGAAAGAAAGAAGATATATTGGTCTATATAGTCGCAAAAATATTAAAAAATATATGTTAAAACTTTTGGTGCAAGCCCATTAATAGATGAAAATAGTGTTAAGTAGATATTTGTTTATGTAGGTTGTACGAACCACGTATGGCGCGCGCCACAACACTCTAACCCTCACCACGCTCGCGTCCGCCGATGCGTCTGCACAGGCCGTGCAGGTAAATCATACTTTATAGCAAGAACGTTACAATTCTCATTGAGACTTACTCATTGTTGTCCCACCTAACGAAGCAGTGGACGACCACGATTTCGTCACAGAGTTGACTCTTTTCTTTTTCATGATTACTAAGTCACTGCGTAGACGCACTATATTATTTCTGAAATCACGTGTAGTTGCATCATCTTTCTTACGACACGGCGTAAAGATTAAGATTTATTGTATTTCGCAAAACATCGGTACTTCTGATGACTATAATTTTATAATTTTGCTGTTCTACTTCTTCAGAATGGGCAACCAGTGGAGAATGGAGTGACGACAACCCTGAGCACAGCGCTCGTCCACCCCGCACAACTGCACTTGCCACTTTCACAGGTATATCTTAATTTTTGTTGATTTCTATTAATACTCTATTTTCGGCCTCAATAATAGGTAATACATGAGATATAAATACAATAATTTAATACACGGGACATCCCGCACAGCGTCACCTAGTCCCAAAGTAAGCAAGTGTTATGGGTTACTAGACAACTGATATACATACTTAAATATTTTTTTTATAATATACACATATATAGATACTTTTACACCCAGACACGGAACAAATAGACATGTTCATGCACACAAATATTTGTCCCGAGCGGGATACGAACCCACGACACTTGGCTCCGCAGTTAGGGTCTTGAATCACTCGGCTAATTATTTTATTATAAAGCAGTCAATTATTTTTAGGGTTACGTAGCCAAACAACAATAAGGAAATCTTTATGATTTCATCTTGTCCGTTTGTATGCCCATCCGTATTTCATAGTCATATCTCCGGTATCATTAACTTGATTATGATGAATTTTGATTCTGTTATAGAGAAATTATGAAAAATGAGTTATTTAGGTACATTGGCCATTATTAGGGCTCTCCCTACATTCTATTAAGGGTTGAAACTTTTTCTTGGGCATTCCATTGTGTGGGGTGTCATTGGACAAATCTTTGAAAATGCTATGAAAGTTTTATACTATATAACTTTCTTATTGAGGTGAACATTTCGCGAAATATTAGCTCCTGAAGCCGTTATCAAGTGTGTTCTACCCCTCCCTTTGCAACCATGCAATTAAAAAATAGAACCCTATTTAATTGTCCTATGGAGATCAGTCTATTAAAAAATATAAACAATATTACTAGTCAAACACTTAACGAAAGTCGTTTTGAAGAGAATATTATTAGCACGTTTTTAAGATATACGATTTTTTTTACCACTATCGCAACCAGTGGAATGATTCTATGTATTAGGTATAGTTCCAATCAAGCTTTATGGCGGATCCGAACATAGGCACAAGTCGCGTCGCAGTAACCAGTTTTAGGTGTAGCGGGACGAAATGGAGCGAGGGGTATATGACTGTACCTACGCAAGAACGCTTAAAGCGTTGTATTCCGATCCGCCATAAAGTTTGAGGCGAACTATAGCACAGCCATTATAATCGATTCATTAATGTTTGTCTTTATCGAACAATTCCAAAGTTGTGATATTGTCACATAACCTATATTATATAACTGATCAGATTGATACCAGAACTGAGAATTTAGTAAATTTGTTCGTTCCAGAAAATCATAACTTTGCTCGATTTGCCCCCTACGGCTGTGGAATAAACCCGTGTACCCGTTTACTATCCGTGTTTATAAAAATTTCAGCCTATAAATAGTATAGGTAATATAATCTAAATTCTTGGTTAAATTATGTAGATGTAGTGGATAAACAAATATTTAATTCTAAATGTAGAAATAACCTAGAAACAATTATCATAAAGGTGGTGGGGAGCAGTGGGCTGGTGGTGGGGTCTGCAGCGCTGCAGCTGCTATCGACGCCGGGAGCGCTACGTGTACTACAGGCGCCCACCATGCACACTAACGGTAAAAATTATTTCTAGACGAACCGTTAGGTTATTCTATTCTATTTTTTACTTTTATTGAAATGAATTGTAGGCCTCTTGTGAACATTTAACGTATCGAAATTAGTATGCCCTCCATTTATAAACTTGTCATTGCACAGTAAAAATTATACGTATGGTTACTGACACAAATTACGTCACATTTACAGTGTCTGTCTCCTCCCCTCCATTTGTGGGTGCCATACATAAATAACATCACACAAAGAATAATTCCCGTTTTCCAAACAACACAGACAAGTCAACCTTATAGACCACGCTTTGACAGGGAGTAGCATTCGCCAAGGCTATGTAGTGACACTACATAACTACGTCACTAGTGAGCCGTCAGTTGGAAGCACGTCGGAAGCAATTAAATTGTCAATTTTGAACGAGCCAATGAAAACTAGCCGACCTCTCCCCGCACCCCGCCACTTTTTGGCGATTTCGTTTTCGTACTGACGTTTATTAAAGCGTGGTCTATAGGTTGACTGGTCTGTGCCAAACAATCATGAATTAGCAAAAATATTAGGCTTCGGATACATTTCGCTCACAGTAAGCGGCATACGTATGGCATAAACGACCAAACACATAACCCGTGTCGTGACTGTAAGCTATAAAGCTACGACCACATTGACTCTGTTAGCGGCTTCAGGTCAGTCAGCGTTCTCCTATTTCTTTACATTGTCATAGTAATTTACACTTTCAATCGCATCGGTGATCGCAGCTGATTGTCGGTCATGACGTGACGTGATGTGATTGGTTGACTTGATAGTTAGTTAATGCAACCGTAGCCTAAATCTGATACAAAGTCCAAATTTATTCATTATAAAATATATACATACATAGGCAACCCCGGTCGACTGTACACAGCCAACTCATTGAATTCGTCCGTAGTCTTCCAGAAAATCTTATTTTGTGGCTCTACCGTAAAAATTTTTTCCCTTTAAATTATATGGTTCTGGGAGGAAGTGATTTGAAGAATAAAGTGAAAAACCAAAACAGAGTTAGCGAGTCCCTAAAGTCTAAATTCCTCAAATTGCGAAATTCTCCTAATTTAGGAAATCGAATGAGCAATATCTTTTAATGAAAGAAATTGAAAATTTTCCGTTTAACGATAGTGTTTCAATGTAGACATTTTTAACTATTTTGTGATAATGTCTAGTAATATATTAAAAAAAAATGTTTTGTCTTTAATTTATTGACTATTTATTTATTTTTTAATATGTTTGCCATTATTTGTTTATTCACTGGTTATTTAAATTCCAAAATGCCTGATTCTCTACACGAGCGCATTTCCTACAAATTAGATCTACATGTTACCTGTCATTGCGGAAATCCCCCACATTTGCAACCCTGGTATAAACAATGCATCCCAAATGGATTTCTCAAAAAAAAAAAACTTTTTTTATGCTTGCATTTTTGGGAAAATTGTAATATATTTAGCCGAAAAGTGCCACTTTAAAAAATGTTTTGGCATTCATGATTTTTATCTCAAATAGGTACTTTTGCTAGTCCAGATTGTGTGTCACTGTCAAGTTTTTTACCTCCTACCCAGTCACATACTTGTGTAGACCCTCCCTGTTATAACATCAGAAAATTCGCAAGTTTAATTTGAATCTAATTAAATAAAATATATTTTCATAATCATTCAATTTTACGTTAAATATAGTTAAAAAAACACCATTTTTTTTTACTTTGAGATATTTTTTTGAGTTATTAAATGTAAAAAAATTGTGACACCCATCCCTCTTTTCATACACGTCACACTTTGTGGGACGTGTATGAGAGACCTCTCTCCCTCTCTAAATGTGTAACATAATTTATGGATGAATCCTTGTCACAAGTAGTTACATTTTCCTGTGGTGCACCCTGACCCTATTGGGAAGTTGCGTCACTCATTATACAAATTAAAAGTTGATTAAAATAGCACCTCGAATTGTTGCAAGATATTACATTATTGTTACATTACGAAGCATTGTGAACCTCCTAATGTTGATACGTTTTGTCACACGTTGTTCCCCTCCCACGTGTGACTTAATTATGGTCTCTTATAGGTTAAAATACTACCCTGTTTACGGTGTGTATCAGCACTTAACTTTATTAAACTTTTAGAAGTTTCATGTTTTGTGAATGTAGGTAAGGCACGCTTGCAATGTATTTCAACCATTTTAGTTTATCGCGTGTTCTTCGTTCAGTAGATACAATTAATATGCCCAGTGATACATCTTTTAGCGTACAACATGTTCAATATTAAATTAGCTTTTTTTTGACGAATTTAACAAACTATTTGTAAAGAGGACTAGAACTCGCTGGTCTATATTTTATTGAACCTTATTATTTTAAACGAAACGTACTCATGAGTACCTTTAGGAAACTAGTTACTATGCTTTTTGAACCTGCTTCTTTTATATGCTCGAGCTGTTCGTGAGCACGAATATATACTCATTAGCGCTATTGACACTGAAACCCGGTTTTTTTTAAACTTAATCCGTTATGGTGGACTATACATAAAATAAATTACAGAAAAAAATCAGTTCCAAAAAGATACATGCAAAGCTAGAGTACAAAGGGAACCTCTGCCGAGTTTAAAAAAATCGTTAGAAAATAACAGCGTTAGATCGCAAATGGACGGACGGACGGATGGACAAACTACCTTACCAATTAGACTGGCAGTTGTACTTAATAAAATAAAGCATTCACCGAGTATTTGTTTGTCGTTTGATTTTATCGAAAACTGTTATCTCTCAAGTTTTTAGATGGTAAATAGAATACATTACGCAAACCACATAGCGGTGTTTGTTTTTGTAGGTGTAACTACAGGGGAAAATAATAGGCTACCTAGAGAGAATGGCATTGTGTCCCCGACACCGTCCAGTGGTAAGTTCTATGTTCACTAATTGGTAAAAACTACACGTGTAAATAACAATCAGTAACTTATATACAATAATATTGTATATAAACATATTATGTTCATGAAATGTTTAACGCTGTTTCACTGTTTAGTATCATCTCTGATTAACAGAGTGCAAAGAGCCACGGTCCGTTATTACAAAGGTTTGCTTTGCAAATATGTTTTAGGTACACATAGTTGTTGCGCCATCATTAGGCATGAGTTCAATGATGTCGGGAAACCAGAGAGTGAGTGTCGTGTTTTCGTAAAATTAATTTTTCCATTCCAATCCATCAGCCCTTTTTATACCTCATTACAGGGGCTTAGGCATCCCCTCAAGTTGTGAGGGCTTGGAGCTTAAATCCATCACGCCGCTCCAAATGCGGGTTGGGGGATTGTAACGACCTCCGTCTATTGACAGCAACCGAGACCGACTGTTTAACGTGCTCTCCGAGGCACGAAGTTAGTGATAGTTAGTGTACTTAAGTCAGAAAAACTCATTGGTACACGCCCGGATTCGAATCACGGCCACATGGCCTTATAGATTTGAAACAGGTTCGCTGCATTCGGGCTATCATGACAAAATTGATAGGTCGTTATTAATACCGACCTTGATTCACAAGATATATTTATATACATTTATGGCGACAACAAAAGCGTTTCATCGCTAATTCTAGGTAGACTTTAGTATGGATACCTTTTTGTAACGTTTTCACGTTAATATCGGCGTCATGAAAATTTACTCCCGGTTCTATGCCAGTCATTTGTCAAGCATGAGCAGTACCTTAAAGGTAAATGTACGATAGGATAGGTCGATATTTAAGCTATATTTATTTATTATTTCATATGTTAGTAAAACACATTATAACAGTCAAAATTAAAACATACTACAAATCACAAATCTACATCTAATTATAAAAATTAACTAAGTCATACTAAAATAACAAGATGTATAGCCTATATCTACCCTATATGAAATGGCTATCCGTGAAAGAACACAAGTCACAATTTTCATGAAATTTAGTAAGTGATGCTATTCTTTTCGTCGACCCATGCCCTCTCCCAAGCGACCAGTTCACACTATATGAAGGCGGCAACAGCGACCAATAAAAGGACAATCATACCTTTTTGATATTATCGCCAGGATAGTGTTGGGACTGCCTCGCACGCGGCGTACTAGACATACGCACCGCTTGCGCATTATGGCATAGAAGCGGTTGCGCGCCTGCGCAAACATGCCCGACGCGCTACAGTGTCGAGGCAGCCCCATCAAGACCCTGAACGCGTTATTGTACTGGACACGGAGGGTCTCATATGATTAGCTCTTACTGATAAGGCCCTCCGCTCTCTTTCAATATCATGGTCGTCCACTAAGTCAAGCGTCACCAGGTGGCCCAGGTACTTAAACTGCGTAGCCCTTTCCAGAGAGACTCCACACAGCTTAATGGGTGGCACCTCAGTGACACACCCAGTACGCGTCTCAAAGACCATAAACTGACTCTTCCTAGCATTGTATATGCTCTATTAAGCCATGACTCTCAGCATATGCTTGACATGTACTTGCAATCTACTCAGCCCACAGGGTGCCGCGCTCAGTAGGACCATGTCGTCTGCATAGCTTATGTTGTTAACACAGACATCATCATTATGACAACCGACATGCTGACCACTGAGCGCGACGACCAGCGCGTCCATATACAGATTAAAGAGTGCAGGGGAGGTCAACCCATGCCTCACTTCACACTCCAATGAGTACGGATCAGACAAAACACCGGCCCACCTCACATTGTTGACCTAGTTCCCATATCAATATTTAAATATATTTACTATTTCTGGCGGTACATTGATAGTTTTTAATTTTTTCCCACAAGATGTCATGGGAAACCAGGTCAAAAGCCTTCGAGAGAACCAAGAAATATGCGTAGACCAGCGTCCCACGGTCCGTATAGTATCTAATGGTATGCTTCATACACAACATAGCGCTCTCAGTTGACAAACCTGACAACGCTAACCCAGACTTTGCATTGTCATGCAAACTCAAATACTTCTTTAATTGGGCATCCAGCAAACCATCAAATACCTTCGCAATAATATGCTACAAATATAAACTGTTACCTGGAAGATCACAGAAAAACATTATATACTTCTAAATTATTATAAATGTATACAAAAGAAATTCATATTTAATGTATGAGTTCGTGAAAGTCAGTTGCTGCATGGTCACAGACTGAGATGTTTGTCGTTGGTCAAAATTTACGGGGGCATGAGGAACGCGCGAATTAAATTTCGATTTTTAGTTAACTATGGTAGGAACCTTAATACGCCTCCCTACAAAGACGTACATGAGAACGTCTATTAAAAAAGTGTATATTTTGTTTAATATATTCGTATAGTAATAATATCTTAATTCGAACTAATCGTGATAAAGTCCCTCACTCACTCACAAGAATTTTGAACTTTAAATTGTAATTGAGATATTGGTTATGTTCTTTGTGGTACGGGGGCCTAACGCGGCGTATCAAGTTGAACGTTAAACATTTCGTGATCGTATTTCGATTTACTTGGTTTGGTTTTGTATACAGCGGTATATTAACTTTCATGTATAAATTCAGAAGGCGGCGGTGCAAGCGTTGTGGTGAGCGGGCTGGCCCCGCTGATGGTGTCTTCGCAGCCAGCGGCGCATCTTTTGCAAACGCACACCTTGACTCACAAGGTCAGTTATCAATATAAATATATCACAAATAAATTAAATCAAATAAATTTCTTTTCTGTCTACTCTCTTTACTATTTGCATTATGTAGATATATTTTCTATCATTCTTGTCGTTAAATAGCTTTTTTTTTCAATAATTTTCTTTGTTACTTTAAAGATTTCATTCATTAAATGCTACTACACATAGACTGTATCATCTGTTGTATACGTGAGAATTGATCTATAAATTGTTAACATGGGAATTAAATGAATACTTTATCGTTTCTTGGTTTCTGTACTGGGATTGAAAACAAAATATTCTATTTACTTGTTATTTATTTGTTTTATTTCCATTTTTAAAACATATGTACCTACAGTTCCAATCAAACTTTATGGCGGACGTGAACATAGGCACAAGTCCCGTCGCAGTAACCAGTTTTAGGTGAAGCGGGACGCAGTGGAGCGAGGGGTGTATGACTGTACCTGCGCAAGCATGCATATAACGTTGTATTCCGATCCGCCTTAAAGTTTGAGGCGAACTATACCTACTGTTAAGGATATTAACAAAATGTTTGTGACATTCACGGCTCTCGTAATTTAGTAGGTAATTATTATACTAGGTCTATCGCTAGTTATAATACATTATTTATAAAAATAGATAATCAACTAGAAGTCTACAAATAAACTCGGCTGTATCACAACACTCACTGAATAAATAATTCATAATATTTTCAGATGGTGGAGACCCAAGTGATGAAAGGTACAGTAGCGCCCCTGACCGTGAGCGCTCAATACCTGAGCGCCACCACCATCGTCAAGCCAGTGGTCGTAGTCAGCGGCGCGGGTACGCCGCCCACGACCACCTGAGGCCAACCGCACGCTGCCCCACGCGTTCTGACCGTCTGATACTACCTCCAAGTACCAGGAAACCAGGAGAGTGAGCGAGTGACTACACTAGCATGACTGACTAACGCGCGTGCGTCTTATGTTAAGGCCGTACGCCTATGTAAATTGTATCATATGCAATACGTATTTATAAGATGATCGATTACGGACGCGTGATAAAGCAAAGTGACAATGATTGAGGTCTATTGATTTTTATATTTCCGGTGCGATCACAAACTGTCTACCGTTCGTGGCTCACAAAACGGAAGGAGCTCGCCTCGTGAGTCACATGTAATTCGAGACCCGTTTCCGCGATCCGTTAGCATTGTTTGGTTGATTCCATATGTGGTGTTTCTGAATAGAACAAATTCAAAATTAAATGAAATATTACGGACATATAGACGTGTTATTGCTATACTATTTCCAATAGCAATGAAATCAGTAACAATGCATGTAAGGGACAATTTTGAATGCAGGTCTCTAGACCATCATATCGTCTTTTGTATTTAATTAATAACAATTACAATTCATTAGGTAGACCAACTAGTCTTGGGAGAATGAAAACACCCACCGGTAAACCTTTTGTGGTCGCATTGCAATCGCCTAGAATCTGCGAATATATCTGGTTAGCGCTCCACATACGGCCGGGATTCAGACCCCACCCTGTGCATATATATATCTATTTATATTTTTTTACTAGCGATCCTCGCTAAAATAAGTCCATCACAATGAAAGCGGTACATCATGCGGAGTGCATGTGCTATTCATAATTTAAGGTTTTATTTATTTTCATTAGGTGTTAGGGATCAATAGATAATAGTTTGTGTGCGTAATTACTTAAGCGCTAGGTACCATTAATGAGTATCAAAATAAAAATAGAGTTAAATGTGTGTTTACGCGTCAGTTTTGGCGCAAACTCAAGTGTTTAACACACAGACAAGTCAACCTTATAGACCATGCTTTGACAGGGAGTAGCATTCGCCAAGGCTATGTAGTGACACTACATAACTACGTCACTAGTGAACCGTTAGTTGGAAGCAGGTCGGAAGCCATTAAATTGTCAATTTTGAACGAGCCAATGAAAACTAGCCGACTTCTCCCCGCACCCCGCCACTTTTTGGCGATTTCGTTTTCATACTGACGTTTATTAAAGCGTGGTCTATAGGTTGACTGGTCTGTGGTTTGACAGGATGCTCGTGTTCAGAACAAGCGTTACATTCTATATGGAAACAAAAAGAAAGCGATATCGATTAGGATCGCGCTGTCGAATCGATATGCGAGCGAAGTCGTAGTGAGTCACGTGTCTAAATTATAACGCCAAACACCATAATCGCACGATTTCAACGTAAGAATTGTTATACAAGTATTTTAATTAAATCGTCAGTTTTTCGTATCCCAAAGCAACGAAATTATATAATATGCGAATGTCGGATGTTGGAGAATGTTGAGATGCACCAATGTATGTTGGCAATCACCAATTTCGTTGGTGTAAGACCGAAGTATTTTAGTCTTTTTTAATATATTCGGACATGCGCTGATCCATTTTTTAATCTTATAAATACCAATTCAGAAATTATGTGATTGTTAACATTTTATAATGCTTGTTCAGAAAGCGGGAAATCTTATTGATGCTTTCACTTCCACCAGCCCATTATGCCACACTGCAGAGGCTTAGGTATCCCTAGAGTGAAAGAGATTGGGGCTTGATCCACCACGCTGCTCCAGTGCGGGTTGGTGGATTTTAACGACTGCCATCTGTTTATGGCAACCGAATTACGGTATGCATCGCTTATTGATTAATTGTAAATTAATGTATCATCAACCTATCTTGGCTGAATATTAAATTGATGAGAAGACTTCTGGGTTTCGCTCCTCGCATTGGCATAGACCTAAGCTATCCATTTAGAAACTAATGAAAATTATTTCTAAGATTAAACAAGCCGTCACGTCGTATTGTATTTTAACATTTCCACGTGTAAGACCGAAATGATCATAAAAGGAAAAGAAAACCGACTTTCTTTGTCAATGCAACATGCATTTATGTACCTATCTTAACATACGGAACATGTCCGACAATCACGGTGATCTGACACTTATTTACAACAAAATAAATTTAAAATTTAAAATGCACGAATTTGTCATCTGCCGTCTGCTAGTGTGCGTAAGACTTACAGTTCCATTGTCACAATAACGTATAGAAATTTTTATTTTAATTGTTTTATTTTTATTGCGCAACTTGCTAATTAATGATATTATGTCGTATAAATCGTGCGGTTTTGTCCTCTTATAGATAACCGATATGTCAGTCATTATTTATTTTAGATATCCTCATTAACACGTTCGTTGCCATCGGTTTACAAAAATACCATTACCGAATACCATCGTACTATTTAAAATTTTGGTAGAATTCTGTGTTTTATACAAATACTTGTTCCAATTGTGGCTACTGGCGCGTTGTAGCACTAAAATGTTAAAAACATCATAATCAATCCGCTGTTCTGAATTGTTTACGTTTATTGAGTACTCAACTGAACATAGTATAGCATGAGTCTACTAAGAGTGCTTTATTAGCAAAAGTACGCGTATAAAATGGGCCCTTTTCTGTGGTTATAAACTTTTACCAGCCTGTTATAGACCTGGCTCCGGAACCACTACGAGAGCACATTTTGCTACTCGGGAGTCAATACAAATTGTTTATTCACAATAATCACAGGCCTGTGCAGTGGGCATGCAAGGTGTTAATATAACTCGAGTCATACTTGTTCTAATTCAATCAATCAATCAAAATCGTTTATTGCCAAAAAAATAATATATACTGAGTTCATTACACTACTTCTTAATTTTTTATCTTTAATTGCAAACGGGATCGGCTCAGTATGTCGATGGCCTGCCACAAAGAGGCATGCCCATCGCTGGTATTCTGCCGATCCCGAACACAAATAAGTTTATCTACATTTATTTAGTTTTATTTTTTTTAGCTTTATACCCTCCACTACTTAATGCTTATTTGCATTTTTTCCTTTCTTATCCAACATTAAATTATGTGGAAAACAACAATTTCACAAATAGTACTTGTTCTAATTACCTGCAGATTTTTTGCTGTGAAATCCACTTTTTAGTTTGAAACAGTGATTTGTCAGCGGCCACATTTTACCAAGAGATAAGCTGCGAAGTGTCGTTTTGGCATTCAATCGAGTGATGTATAAATTATAAGAATTTTCCAATTAACGTGAAGAGTAGAATTATTATATAAAGTGTACTTGTTATGTATAGTGTAACAAAATGAAATTTATTTTTTCTATATATATCTGTGATGTGTGCAGTTAGCTGCTGTAGATCTACTGAAATTCTGTACAAACGTGTCTATAGATGTCAATTTAAAAAAAAATGTGTATCATTTTAATGTATTAGCTATAAGAATCGTGTGGCTTATACGGAACTCTAAACGATCGGTATTGTCTGAAATTTTTGTAATCTGAGTAATATCTGAATGAACTTTTACGGTATGTTTTAGAAGAGAAATTATATTAATGAATAATGTGGATATGTAAACTGATGTGAAGTGACATTTTTCGGTTCGAAATGAATATATTTGAATTAGATATTTGATCCATTAGCTAAAAAATACACTTACACTTATTGTCAAATGTTTATTATACAATGTGTATAAAAACCCTGAACGATGCTTGGGATACAGGTGTTAAGATTAATGTATAAATAAAATGTTACATAAAATTATTTTAAAATTTGATATGTGTTAATAGGAAAAATTCCCTTAAAACGTATAATTCTTTCAAGATCTGGCAATATTCAAAGGCATACCGACAAAGGGCATTTATTAGACATCGCGTGCTTTGTCGACATGCGGACTCACACGTATTTAAATAGACCACACCACGATATACCTAGTTCCAATCAAACTTTATGGCGGATCGGAATACAACGCTTTATGCATGCTTGCGCAGGTTCAGTCATATGCCCCTCGCTCCACTGCGTTCCGCTACACCTAAAACTGGTTACTGCGACGCGACTTGTGCCTATGTTCACATCCGCCATAAAGCTTGATTGGAACTATACTTAGTGATAACGTCACGGATCGATCAAAAGTTTTATTACACATTGTTTTGCGAGTAGAAGAGTTCATACATTATTTACGATTTTGGTAAGGGCCCATCTATTATGATTTAAATCTGAAATGTAACATTACTATTCTAGGTACAATGGCGATTGTTCGGATGTAGTTTTTTTTTACAACTTACATGGATATGTTCACGTATACCTACTCTTCTTTTAGTGTAAAAAAATTATAATTAAATTACAATGACTGACCGATTGGCCGACTGGTTGGATACTCTCACTGCAAAACCAAAGGTCGCGGGTTCGATTCCCGCCCGGGACAAATATTTGTATGCGTGAATAATGTGAACATGTTTGTTTGATCCGTGTCTGGGTGCTAAATATTCGTTATAATTGTCTAGTACCTATATTACAAGTATTATACTTGCTTACTTTAGAACTAGATAGCGCTGTGTGGGATGTCCGAGGTATTGTTATTGTGTTATTATTTGTATACATCTGAACGTAAAAAGTAAACAGAGCGTGTGAAAAAAAATTTAAATAATCTCCATTGAGTAGACTGAAAATTGAACTAGGCGCGGTCATTTCGAGATTTAAAACCTGTGACATGAAGTAATTTTACCTCACTAAGCGATATTGTTTTGTGTTAGTTTAGGACGTGTCGATGTTTTTTAATACTGGATTAAAGCTTAGGAAAATTCGAGAATATTGTATCCTTTTCTTAACTTCGTTTTGGTATGTTGTGCATTACTTATGTAGCGTTTGGTGGTAAATATCTTTATACGGTAGTTTGAAATTGATAGGTAGTTGGAGTTGTATTGACACCAATGTTGAATGATGGTTAGTTACCTTAAAATGTGCTTAAAAGTATTTGATACATGAGTCGTTATCGTAAAACAATAAATCGAATAAATTTACAACACTTTTTTGTAATATTCAGTATCACAGATATAGAAGGGATAGATTTCGCAAGTTTCATAAATTGTATCAATCAAAGAGTGACATTTAGAATGTATTACAGGTACAGTTACAATCAAACTTTATGGTGGATCCGAACATAGGCACAATTCGCGTCGCAGTAACCAGTTTTAGGTGTACCTAGCGGGACGCAGTGGAGCGAGGGGTATATGACTGTACCTGCGCAAGCACGCTTAATGCATTGAATTCAGATCCGCCATAAAGTTTGACGGGGCCTGTAATTCCGTTTAAACAACAGAACTAGGAGATTACTCATAAAAACATCTCAATTTATTTGGCTAGCTGCTTAAAAAAATTGTTTGTATTTAATTATGGCGCACTTAGAAATTTTTGTATTTTTTTTTTTGATGTCTTGTTGCGGAAAAGGCATGTATAGATTAACTTGCGTTATCTGTCACTACTTTATCTGTACTCAGCCCTGAGGCATTACTTTTCAAATTTCATAAATATTTCTATCGACTTGCTCGGTTTTTGTAATAAATGAAAGTTTCAATGAAGCACCTGAAATATAATTGTACCACAAGAAGTATCGTACATTACAAAATTACTTCAGCTTTGGCTCTGTGATACCAACTCTTTGACCGGACGGCAGGGTCGTGTCTGTCGAAGGGTTTTAATGCACGAAGTAATAATTAACATTTTAAAGCCCAACCAGATATCTAAGACAATCAATTAAAAAGGAGTTGCCATTTTAAATCTCTTGGCGAGTAGCATGTTAGTAATTGTAGCTACGTATTTTAATTTGTACCGCTTCGGTATGTCGCAGGTATTACAAACAGTGTGGTGTTAACGATTCCGACGCCATTTTCTGAAATACTCGCTTCACTCGCTCGGCTTGCGTGTTGTTATTGTAAGAAAACCCTAGTAATTGAATCTAGTCGTTCATTTGTGTGAACGGCTAATAAAAAGTATAAAAATGTCGCAGCTAAGGCAATTGGTAGACGGCGCCAGTTTTCATTCTACTTTCGGCACATAACTTTTTTTTGTATATTGTACAACGTAATAGTCGGTCGATTGAAGATCTTTTAGGCGCGGATCCAACATATTTATTTTACAATTTGTTATTATAATTTATAGGTAGGTTCAAGGTACACAATTATTTTATCAAAAAAAAAATTCAGTCAGGATGTTATCTGCATATGTTTATAAATGTATTCAAACGCTTCGTCACCGCCACGTAACTGGTTAACAACGCGTCTCGCTTTAACCAACAACCGGTTCAGGAGGCGAAGTTTACAGGCCAATAACACCGCGCTTTCACACGCAACGCAAACAACCCGATGTTGCCGGAGCGACAAGTGACGTGGTGGACATTCATTCTTAATTGATTTAAACTAGTTAACTTATACTATATAATCATTTAAATATGTGACGAATGTTCATTTAATTCGCATGATACGTTTAAAGTATTAAAGTAAAAAGTGTCGTGATAGCCCAGAGCGCAACGAACCTGTCTCAAATTTATAAGGCCATAGGACCATGGTTCGAATCCGGGCGTGCACTAATGACTTTTTCTGACTTAAGTACATTAACTATCACTGACTCCGTGCCTCGGAGAGCACGTTAAGCAGTCAGTCCCGGACGCTGTCAATAGATGGCGGTCGTTATAATCCCCAACCCGCAGTGGAGTAGCGTGGTGGATTTAAGCTTCAAACCCCCTTCCTCACCCTGGGGGAGGCCTAAGCCCCTGCAGTGGGGTAAAATGAGATGATGATGATATGTTTAAAAATATGCTAACTCACTTCTTCATAAGTTTTCAGCCGAACAACTATTACGTTGCATTTACATTCCGTGATAACAACTTTGTTTAAAAAAAATATTCTTAAAATGCTTTATTTTAAATTCTATACCTGTTTATTCTCTACGACGAATCGGTAGGTTGGTACTGGCTGCAATGGATTTAAAAGAAATGTTTTGTAATGTAACTGCCCCCGGCGCCGGTCGTCCTCACCTTGTGCCTATGTTTTGATTGTTAGAAATTAAACGCTCAGAATACTGATTTTGATTAGCTTGGCGGATTCTGGTTTATATATTCATAACTATTTAAGTATTTTAAATTGTACTTTGCTAATTAAATTATTTTATTATTATATTATTAAATTTCGATATAAACGAAAGACGACCGCTCAGCCTAGTGGGTAGCGACCCTGCCTACGAAGCTCGAGGTCCCGGGTTCGAATCCCAGGTCGCGTCGGTATTTATTGATGAATATCTATCCTGGTACCGGGTCTTGGTTGTTATATGTATGTGGTGTCTTCGCTTGGTACCCAAAACACAAGCTAATGCTTAGTTTGGGGCCTAGACGTTGTTGTCACGTATACATTATAAAAAAAAAACAAAATTCAATATCACCGTTTCTAAATGAAATGTATTTACATTTTTTTTTTCTATCTATCAAATATAATATAAAATGCGATTTGGTGCCGCTGTGTTTTGTGCCAATGTATCAAACACCCATAGCAATGTCAAACCGATTTCTTTAAGAACAGATTGCAGGTGTTTCACTTAAAACACTTCAACAATCTGGTAGGTCAAAGAAAACGAATATGCAGCCACAAAAAATGTATAGGTATTACAGACATTAATAAAATAATAAATAGAGTGAAACATTTTCAATGCTTCAAAATCTTATTTTAAGCATCCGGAATCATAAATGTCCGCTTTGCAAATCTCGACAGACCGAGTGGATCTAAAGTTAGATTTAAGAGCATTCATAGAGCTATGTTCTCTTATGAACAATAGGAAACTATAAAATGCATCGAAATATTAATATGTATTTGAGATAGACGCGTCCACTACGTCTCGCGAGCCCCCTCCGACCTAGGACCCCCGCGAAGTGCGAGAAATCCTCACACTTGATAGTCCAGGGGCGTGCGGTGAAGAGAAGCCAACCGCATTTAGGTAGCATCATTTAGGCAATATACCTCCTTTTATTTATGTTATGGTCGTGTATTCTAATGTTTAGTGCTCGTTAGTATATAAACATTAGAATACACCATCATAATATAAATGGAAGAATGTATATCGTCTACATTAACACAAATGTGACTGGCTTTCCTTCAGTGAAGGGATAATTTTTTATGATTATGATAAAGTAGGCGATACACATTTTTTCATTTATATTATGATGGTGTATTCTAATGTTTGTACACTAATGAGTGCTAAACATTAAAATACATCATCATAATATAAATGAAAGGATGTATATCGCCTACATCATCGCGGCCGGCTTCTCTTCACCGCACGCCCCTGCTTGATACCCAACAGGATCTTACTCATCGGACGGACCAACGTTATGTGAGGTGATTCGTTGCGGTCATAATTTCTATCTCAAATTGTATAAATTAATAATCTGTTGATGATAAAGTTGTAAAATCACAGAGAATATAGTGGGTAAGAGGTGCCATGTGACGGATTTGCTCGGAGATACGTGTCCCAAAAATAATTGCAAAACGAATATAAGTAAAAGTATTACGCGTACGTAAATATTTTTGTCTTAGGTTTATACTATTTTAGAAAGCGGTGAAGTCGTTCATCTCTTTCACTCGCATCTTTAATATGATTTGATGTCGCATTTTAGAGTTTAGGTTATGAGATCTGTCTTAAGCATGCAACATATTGCATACTTGAAGGGGACAGCGTACTATCCGCCTGCATGTCAACTCTAACCTAATCTAGTACTCTCTGGGTAAAATACACTCACTCTATAAGCAATGTAGTGCCAATAACGAAAAGTTGTTAATAAATTGATGCGGCGTGATTATTTATATTCATAGTGCAATGCTTTTGTAAATTATTGTTTAATGATAAAATATGTATTGTGCAATCAAATCTCAAAGATTGAAAATACAACCAATGAGGGCTTTTCAGGATGACATTTAAAACAATAAAAATAAGCAATATAATATTTATTAAAGATGGCGCTGTATGAAGTCATTTGGTTATAGAAAAAAAAACTACCAAAAAAAATCCCACAGAAATTGCCATATTCATGATACAAAGAATAATAATACATAAAAAATAAAATGTTTATAAATCCATGTATACATACATCCAAATTTTGACAATGAGCAAGTCATGTTATTTTTGCATTGTATAGGAATATGTTATATTTATTAAGAAAAAACTAATAAGTGAAACAACTTTATTGATATCTACAAAAATACCGACGATACAAATTTTTAAAATAAATTGTGTTATGACGTCACTCGGTTGCATTACTATGGGCTAACATGGAGAGTTTCTACGTAGCGGCACCGAGTGACGTCACGAGCGGTTCGTAAAAACACAAACTTTGATTTGTTGTATCTCCGGTAATAATCGGTATTTCCCCGAAATTCAAAAAGTATAGCCATCAGTTTGTTATACTCTATATAGTGCGCTCATTGACATTCAATCAGCACCATTTAGAATCTATCTGAAATTCTTTTCGATTTTAAATCGCATCTGTGAAAACCCTCATTGTTTTTTAATAGAGCAGCAACTGCGCTTGTAAGGGGTTGTCCATATGTGACGTCACGTGTCATCCATTTTTGAATTAAAACACATTTTATTATAAATATAGTACGAAAATATATTACTGATCAATCAATTAATTGCCTTTCGTCCTTAACATGTGACGTCATTTAAGGGGCATAGTCAGCCCCCCAGACTAAAACAGTCAATATAATGTGATATAAATATGGATGGTGTTTGAAAAATATGAATACTTACTATTTAATTATTTATTGTAATCTGATGGAAAATGTAGACGCTTTTAAAAAATTCTATGGGTTTATTATTATAATTTAGTATCTATTGGTCCCTAGTAGATAAATTATTTTGTGAAAAATGGTAGTGCCCCTGAATTTTAGAATTTTGTTATTAAATCAAAAATGAAATTAAATTTTTTATAGTGAAATCATTCACACAAGTTTCTTTCTATAATTTACTTGAAAGATAAAAATTTTTATTTGGAAAATATAATATATTTAGTACTCTGTTCAAGATCTCATGTAGGTAGCTTGATTGTTTAAAATAGAAAAAAATAAAAATATTGATTACCGTACGTAATAATTTTTTTTTTCACAATTTAGGGGTCAACTTTTCACTAGATGATAAAGTTTTTAATGTACTACGAGAACAGAATCCTGAAAACTTGTCTCTAAAACTCAATGTAAAAACTCATAAACTGAAACGGCTTTTTAAAACTGTGCTTAATATGTAAAAACATGTTTAAACAATAATGAATACATAAATATGTATACACAGTATAATATACAATAATCATTCCATATTGATATGATGGGTACAATTGTGATTAAAGCTGTGAAAATATATTCACATAGAAAAATTATAGAAATATATAAACGCCATCAGGGTATGTTTTAATTACAACCACACTATCGAAAATATGCTTGTAATGACAGAAAATTTCAGTGTGCTCATGTTTGAGTTTGGATTGTCATCCTGGGAAATCGATTTTAATAGTGAAAATCGATTTAGCACATTCCTAAGTGTCACATGAACGATGCAGCTGTCAGTTCGTATTGGCTGTGAGCTTAAATTACTTGGATTTTATAAAAAAAGCTTATAAAAGCCAGATGAATATGTTAAGTCAAAGTTTTATCGAGTTTTGGAGGAACTGTTTGGGTATTTATCGATGACCGATGCTATTCGACAAGTGATAAAATGACAGCCCAAAAACTGGTATTTGTACCTATACCTGTTATTTTGTACAAGATCTTAGAATCATATTCATTTTAGGGTAGCTCATAAAGAGGTTTTCTTATCGAATGAAATGAATTTGAATTATTAATATTTAATTAAATTAAAAAAAATTAATATATTTAGGATTTGATTCAAGAGTCGTCGTTACTAATATATATCGGATTTCTGATTTCCTAGTCACTGTGGTCTTATAAAGATTTAATTAAATATGTTCACCTGGTTTTTAAAAGAGCAGTGCACGTCCAGCGTCTCTCACATCTCTTATAAATGTCCGCTCCAGTCTAGATATATATTTTACTCACGATCGGATCTAAGGAAATGGACATACGACCTTATTTTTTCTAATCTGTTTTTGAAGTGAAGAAATGTTGATGTCACTTTGCCTAAATGTTAGGGTGATGAGAAAATGTAAAAAACAAAATTTAATATAATAAAGAGAGAAAAATTATTTTAATTGTAATATTATTGTAAATGAAGCGAGAATGCTCATGTAAATATCGTAGTGTATAAAGGAGTATGTTAGAAATACATGAAGAATTATCTATATTTGTTTTATTTTAGGACCCTCATTCAAATTAAACTCAATTATATCAAGTAATATTTGATGCAAAAGGGTTTCGTTGTCCGTTTTGATAAACCACCAAAATATAAATTATACTTTTCTGATCCGAAGTATATATTAATATTTATTCACTTTCTATGGCGACAGCACACAGGATTTCGTTCAGGGATCAGGGGGGAAGGGAAAACAGAAAATTCGTTAAAAACCAAAAAAATATTACATTTTAGTCTGTTTTTAAAATGAGTAAAATAAGGTGCTTCAGTCGTGGGTCAAGGGGCCCACCAGAATATCAAAATTGGATTTTAGTAAAATTGTGATAGGGTCCCTCCATTACACCATTCCTACGGGGTTACGACGCCCACTTTAGGCGCTGGCGCTAGGGTAGCCACTGTAACTACATAAATTATGTATTTAAAATGAATACATTTGCAAAATACAATGATTTGATCTCTGGAAAGGACATTCAAAGGCCCGACACGACGTCGGTTTACCTTGAAATTGAAGAACAGATTCGTTAACTTTCCCTTTTGCGGAAAGTCGAGGCTAATTCGAATTTCAAATCGGAAATATTATTTTAATTTTTATGCACCTTCGATAACAGCTGCTGTTCTGTCAAGGTATATGTATGTGTATGAAGTGAATTCAAAATGCGAATCCAAAGTGAACCACGTGAAACACTATTATAACCGCGCTCAAATAAACGCGGAATAAGCAAATAGTAACTTTTCACGAAATATACACTCTTAGTTTGTCAATGGAGAAACGGAGTCAGAAAATATTCAAGGCAAAACTCAAAGTAGTCAAAGAGTAGGGCTGTTTCTATGGTCTTTAATGGTAAAGTAGGTAAGTGTACTCTGTTAGTACATTTTGCTACTTTAGTTATTATCGACTAAGTAGCTAAATGTGAGTTTGATATACCAATTTAATAGGGGTGCCCCTATGTCAAGGTGTCACTGTCCCCATCTAGTATAATCTTAGACATTCAAAATCGTAAACTAGTGACGGTTAGATAGGCTCGAAATAGGTAGTGTAAAGTATTTAATGAGTCATTAATAGTTGATTGACTTACTTTAATTACACTACTTGGGTTGGGAGTTTTTTTTTTAAATTTATTCTAGCACAGTCATTTACAATTTGTTATGTACTAGCTTTCCGCCCGCGGCTTCGCTCGCGTTGACTACACAGTTGTACCGGGACAGTAGAAGGAACGCAACGCTTTAGAATATTGTAACACTTTCTAGAACATTCTGAAACTTAACTACCTAAGAAATCTCTATACCTAATTTCATAAAAATCTATTTAGTCATTTTCGCTGAAGAATAGCTATACAAGGCGGTCCGAAAATCAATCAGCTGTATTGGAGATCAACTGGAACAGACTAACAGACACTATGATTTTTTATTTATGTATATAAAAAAATTGATTTTCACTCCTGACAATGCTCTCTTTATGTTGCAAAGTTTTGACAATTGGCCTTAACAAACAGACAGACAAACACACAGGCAAAAACCAACTTATGTCACTCCTGATAACCTCCTTTTTATGTCTGCGAAGATTCATAGAAATGGTTTAGTCGTTTCGGAGATTAGCCGGAACAAAAAGACAGACAGACAGCCACACGGAAAAAAAGTTACCTGTATCAGCCCTGACAACCTATTTTTAATGTCTTCATAGTTGCATTAAAATCTTTAAAAGTTTAGTTCGAACATAAATATGGACAGACAAACAAAAAGTAGCATATATCAAATCAAATCAAATCAAATCAAAATATCTTTATTTCGTAGTTATGTAACATAATCTTGAAATACGTCATAAGAGTGAATTTTATTACTTTGTGGAAGAACGTGACCACAAAGGCGCATTCAAAAATGCTGGTTCCTCTCAGAAGAATGCGCAAGAAACTGAGGGACGCTCTTTTTAACAAAATTATTAAAAAAAATTTAACAATAAGTGCTTAAAGAATAATATTATTGAAACAAACTGATAGGTGAGCGGCTTACACCCATGGATTTTTATCATCTAAGTAGTCTGATACTTTATAATAAGCTTTTGCATAAAGCTTTTGTTTTAGTGTAATTTTAAACTTATTAAGGGGTAGATCTTGAATGTCAGCTGGGATCTTATTGTAAAAGCGTATACATTGCCCTTTAAAAGATTTCGTAATTTTATTGAGGCGGCTGACATGATTAGCAAGTTTATCTTTGTTTCTTGTATTAACATTATGCCGATCGCTATTTTTTTTTAAATAATGTAATATTTTTTTTTACGTACATAATGTTTTCAAATATATATTGAGATGGCAATGTCATTATATTAATTTCCTTAAACTTTTCTCTAAGTGATACTTTAGATCCCAGTTTATAAATTGCTCGAATAGCTCGCTTCTGCAACACGAAGATTGTATTAATATTAGCAGCGTGTCCCCACAGCAGAATGCCATAAGTCATTAAACTATGGAAACCACTGAAATACACCAGCCTCGCGGTTTCTATGTCCGAAAGGAAACGAATCCTTTTTACAGCGTAAGCTGCAGAACCGAGCCTTCTCGCCAAGTTAGTGATATGAGGATCCCATTGCAATTTCGCGTCCAATGTGATTCCTAAGAATACAGTAGAATCCACAAGGTCCAATTTCTCGCTTTTAATAACAATATTGGTAGGTGCCTGTTTGACGTTCGGTAGCGAGAATCTTATGCATTTGGTTTTTTTTTTCATTTAGTAATAAATTATTAGCCGTGAACCATTCTACTATTTCGGAGATAGCATTGTTTACATCGTCGTAGGTAAATTTCTTTCTATTAACTTTGAATACTAAAGAAGTATCATCAGCAAACATTACTATCTCGTGATTATTTTTTACAAGGTAAGGCAAGTCGTTAACATAAACTAAAAATAGAAATGGACCAAGAATTGAACCCTGTGGGACGCCCATCGACATTGGGGATCCTGATGACCTCTCTCCGTTTACATCAACCCTCTGAACTCTGTTACTTAAGTACGACCTCAGAAGGTCGAGCGCACGGTCTTTAACACCATAATGACACAATTTCTCGACCAATGTATCATGTTGGACACAATCAAAAGCCTTGGAAAGATCACAGAAGATACCTATAGCATCTCCAGAGCCCTCCCAGGCCTCAAAGATGTGCTGAATCAGTTCAACACCAGCATCGGTTGTTGAACGGCCCCGGGTGAAACCAAACTGTTTGCGATGCATTAAATTATTCAAGTTAAAATATGAAAGTAACTGACCCATTAATATTTTTTCGAAAATTTTACTTAACGTTGGTAGTATTGAAATAGGCCGGAAATTGGTAGGGTCAGATGTGCTACCGGCTTTAAATAATGGAATGACTTTACTGTGTTTCATTAGGTCGGGAAAAACGCCATGATCTATACACTTATTAAATAAATAAGCAAGATGAGGTGAGATGCAATCAATGATTAAACTTATAATTTTAACTGAAAGGCCATGAAGGTCCGCAGTATTTTTCATTTCTAATGATTTGAATACTTTAATAATGACTGTAAGGTCCACGTGAGAAAACTTAAAATCAACCATGCACTCACTGACATTTTGCTTGAGTAATGATTCGGCAAGAGCGGGAGAAGAGTTTAAGGACTTGGTAGTCGAAACTGGAACATCAGAGAAAAATTTCTCGAAAGCTTCGGCTACTTCTAAATTTGATGTCAAAATATTATCATCAATTTTAAGTTTAAAATCATTATTGCGTGCTTTTACTTTTCCAGTTTCGCTGTTCACAATTTGCCAAGTCGTTTTTGTAATATTCGAGCTATTTTTTATTTTACCATAAATATGATTTGCTTTAGCTATAGCACAAGCGCGTTTAAACATTTTTGAATAATTTCGAACATAATTTCTAAAATAATCACTTTTGTTATATGATCTTTCTTCATAAAGTTCATACAACTTAAGCCTAACTTCATGGATTTCCGCCGTTGCCCAATCACTGAATCGTAACGAATTATTAATTTGTATGGTTTTGGATTTAAACACATTGTCGTATACATTTTTTGAGATATCAAACAATGCACTATATGACTCGTTAATATCATCATAATATTTTAAGTATGGTAAACTTGCTAATATGCTTTTTCTATAATTGTCAAGCCGGGTCTCATTGACTGGTATACATTTTATTTTGTTTTTAGTCACTTGTAATTCACCTAAATCAAAAACAGCCATTTGACCACAATGATCTGATGCTAATTTATTAATTATGGCTTTATCACTAGGTTTAGCATTAGTAAAAATATTGTCAATACATGTTGCTGTGGTAGAGGTAATTCTTGTAGGCTCAGTAAAGAGGTTCACCAGATCAGAACATCGAAATAGCGATTTGAGCCTACTACTTAGTACACAATTTGAATCTAGTAGATCTATATTGAAATCTCCACAGACAATAACATCCTTGCCTTTATTTCTTATTTTAAACAGTGCCTCATCCATTTTCTTTTCAAACAAATCATATGATGAGGCTGGGTGTCTATATACGCTTATTACAATAAGCCGCTCAAGCTCTATACAGGCTATTTCAATTGTTCGTTCAACAGATAGGCTCACAACGTCAACACGTTCTTCACACTTAATTGTATTACGAGCAAGTATTAAAGAGCCACCGTGTATCGATTTTACTCTGCTGAACGAACTTGCTACCTGGTGATTTTTGAATCCGAACATAAACTGGTGACTTTTGAGCCAATGCTCAGTAATACATAAAATATCAATATTATTATGATTTAAAAACAATTCCAGTTCGAGTTCCTTACTCCGCATGCCCTGAATGTTTTGATGCACCAGGTTAAGCTTACAATTTTTGTCTTTACAGTTATATTTACGATTACCGGCGGGCATTTGTTTTGGAAATTTATTGCTCACTCCTTACACCCGTTTTTTCTCGTCTGCGAAGTTTTATTAAAATTGGTTCAGCTGTTTTAAAGTTTAGCTCGAACAGACAGACAGACAGACAGCCAGACACTACAATTTTATTAATATAGAATAGATAACATAAAAGTATTTTCTATGTAGACCTATAGCGCCTAAAATAGTTACAATTTTCTTCTAAAAAATTTTTTCAAGAGCTAATAAGGAATCAAACTAAACGAAAAGTCACACGATTCATAGGTAGGTACCTACTATTAAAAAACACTTAAGTTACTTGAACAAAAGAAACTATAAATACAATACAGCGTTACAACGCAGCAAGTATCCTTGGCACCCTGAATCTGTCGTCTCTTTAAAATTTTCTCATTTATCATTATTTAGATAGTATTTTTAATTTAAAAGTTGTTTTTTTTTTATTAGGTTTTAATTTAGATTTTACTTGTAATGTGTATTTAGAAAAACAATTTCTAATGATAAAAGTTCAGAATAACAAATACACATGCATACATAGCTCATAAACACTACTAGATATGGTCTTACATACCTATTTCGTTTCATCAACATTCATACATCGTTTCATGTAGGTTCGTCGGTTGTCAAAGTATGTGTTTATTTAGTTTAGGATTATATTATTGCGGCAAATGGTTAAATAACTTAATTTGGTTCTAATCTTAATAGTACATTATGATGCAAGGAGGTACGTTAAGCTGCATATTATAGTCGAGGTGTTTATAAATAAAAATTAATAAACCGATGACTATAATAACCAGCTTACCGAGTACGAGCATCATACGACGTTTTTCAATACATTTGCGATTATAATTAGGTAGATACTTCGAATGTAGTAATGGCGGAAGCTTTAAGGGCCCGAGCGGGTTGCTTTTCGCGGTTTACGCATGCGTTACAGACAGAATGCTCGTTTGTGATTGGTGTAAAGTAAAAAAGGCCTATTACTGTAAAATACAACATTACAGTACAAGTTTCTAAGTCATAAAAACCGTATTAATAGCAAATGTATTGAAAAACATCTTTTAATAGGCACAAGTATATAATAATCAAATCAATTTCTACAATAATATGTTCATATTTACATTAATTTCGCGAATAAAATTGAATACTTAAACATTGATTCCGAAACACTCGGTTGATTACGAAAAACGTAGTAATGAAAATTGAGGACAGAAAGAAAGAGCTAGGGAACGTGTTCGGGGTTTATTTATCTATTTAGAGCAGGCGAAGTCACAGGCAGACTAATTACTCAGCCTCTTTTAAGTCATCAGCAAACACAGAGTGCTGATATCAAAACTATTATGTAACCAATGAGCTAACAAGGAACTCCACCTTCCTGTAACAGATAAGAGGACCTTGCACAGTGTCATCGGACGGTAATTTCAAGATATCTTGTATAGGTAGGTATATATTATAAACACATCTGAAATTTTGCCTTGGTATTTTTCCGACTTGACTTATTATTAATACTATTACATAATTTGAAAAACTTCAACGAAAGTAAAATGATAATGATATTTTAATATATTAATATACTAGTGATAGCCAGCGGCTTCTCTTGCTACTAAGTTTCATTTAAATCGGTAAAATAGTTGGGACCAGTTTTTGTATTTTCCCGTGGAATGAAACGTTTTGCCGCAAGAACATTCGAGTGTTGTAGATTTGTAAAAAGCTTATATATAACACTAGCGACCCGCCCCGGCTTCGCACGGGTAGCTGAGCATATAAGCCGTAATGTTCTTTTTCCCGTCGTAGTGTCGTATCAGCTTGTTGCGTCGAATATGTGGATTGGATTTAAATGTAACAAGTTCATCCTACTTGGAGTATTTTTAAAGTATTTTATTTCCAATCCTATAAATATTTGAAAAAGTAAAGAATACATACATAAAAACAAATTACAATATTACAATATTTGTATACAACATTGATAACTTCTGCCTAATTTTACAAAGCGCGTGTCGCGTCGTGCGGCGGCACGGCGCCGGCGCCCAAGTGTTTGTCGCGCTATATTTTTATTTCGCAGTAGCTCCTAAGATATTAATTTAAATTGTATAGTGTACAGGGCAATCATAATCTGCATGTAATGCTGAAAGTAAATAACGTATTTAATTTGATAAGGATTAATACTGTATCCATGAAAATTGCTTTCCAATTACCTCACCATATGACACCGTTTTTTAAAGCATAAAATTAGGTATAGAAAGCTATCCATATAAGATAGACATATGCCATCGCGGACATTTCATGTAGTCCTATAAAATAGAAACAATTCCTCCATATATTATTTTGTTATATCTCAAAGGGATCAGGCAGCGTTTTCGATAAAAGGTCCCAGTCGGCTAGATTTTTTTTCGACGTCTTCAACAATAATCGTCATATTTCAACTAATTTGCACAAAACAATAATAAATTGTACACATAAACCTTCCTCTTGAATCACTCCGTCCAATCCGTTTAGTAGTTTTTGAGTTTATCGCGTTCAGGCAGACACGCGGCGGGGGATTTTATTTTATAATATAGGTACGTAGTGATATTATATAAACGACTTAGTTTTTGCTGAAGCTTGACCTGGATTTTGTAGTTATATATATATATATATATATTAACGTTATGTAACATTTAACAATAGCAACAAAAACGGATACAACCTTTTATGAAACAAGTATAAACCTTATAAACTCTTCCTTGGAATTCATATTATACGCTTTTATTTAATATCGAGTCACGTTATAGAAAGCGTTTATGTTTTTGTGTACGTACCTATGTAAATAATATTTTCATAACAGTATTGGATAAGCGACCATAAAAATGTCACTATCACTGTATCACTACATTTTAATTTGCATTTAGTTCGAATAGCCGTTTTTTTAAAGAATGAATATGGTTCCAATATCAACTGCTATTTCCCACAGCAAAATATCCTGTGATATTATGCCCTAAAAGTAGCTACGGTACACCAGCTCTTATGTATACTTATTGGTTATTCTTCATGTTCACCTAATTGCAAAAACAGCAGAGCTCAGTTTACTAGCGACATCCAGAACATGTGGACTCGAAGTCTAAAATTGACATCAACTTGTCGAACGTTGGGCAGTGTATTTTTTAAATATTTTGTTTTAGTAGCGTATAATAATAGGTTATTAATATTGAACCAATGCAAGACCAGCGGGAGTAAAGAGTTTATTTTGGTGAATTCCTCTTCATTTCTGATCAATTGAAACACGTGAGATCTATCTGGCTTCAGAAAATAACATTATAATTACCAATTTTTCTACCAAATAAGATTAGCCATTTATATAATAAGGGAGTTGGAGAGATAAAGTACCCTGATTATTGATGATGGCAAATTTGACTGAAAAGAAACATTCTTTTATTTTCAAAAATAAGTAACACTGCATTCAAATATATTGGATAAATTAGCTATGTAAGGGTCGAGCTAACCACCGTGGTCTAACGTGCGACCGCTTTCAGGACTTGTTTCTTCTCCGTTTAGTGCTTACTCTTGTTGCCATGTTGATTATCGTAGACTGTCGACTAAAGTAAAAGAGCTTTTCTACGATTTAGTTCCTTTTTTTATACTGTATTTGTGAATAAAATTATGTACCTAACCTACCCTTTCATGTATCTACAAATCCGAGTTTTCTACCAATATTAGGCACCTTTTTCCTGAAAAATCATAGCAATCTACGAAAAACGGGTACTCTCTCGAGGCAGTACCATAATGTAGGCTTATTAATTCTTAGGTACAGTAACAATCAAACTTTATGGCGGATCCGAAAGTAAGCACAAGTCGCGTCGCAGTAATCGGTTTTAGGTGTAGCGGGACTCAATAGAGCGAGGGGTACATGACTGTACTGTGTCATGGTACCCAGAATACTGGCAGCGTTACCTCTTTGTATAGCAAGGAAGGTTGACGGAAATAGCTGCCAGCCTTCCGGTAGCTGGTAACCTTAACCAAACGCACCGACACTTCCCTGGCAAGCCGCTGAGCCTCCAGACCCCACGGCCCCAGGGTTTCAACCCCAAACGGCGCAAAAAAGTACTGGTGTCCTACATTTAAATATTTGCGCCGCTTGGAGCCCTCAGCGGCGGACGCAGCCGCGCCAGCACGCTTGGAAGTCACCAGAATGTGGCACGGAGCTAACGTATCAGCACAGGTAGCCCCCAGATAATTTTTTAAATGATGTATTTTATTTGTAAATATGTTAATATTTTTTTTCTATGTCAATAACATTGTTATTTCCGATTGTCTATAAGCAATAGTAGAAATAAGTAAATACCGGGTAAATTTCTCTACTAAAACTAATCTGCAATATCGATGATATTTCTAAACGAATAATCACTTAACATTTTTGTTAATGTATACACAAGTACATGTATAATGAAATGAATGTTACGTATAATTCCGTCGAATAATAAAATTAATCTTTCCATCCGTGAAAATGAGTCTCATTTTAAACGATTCATAAGTTAAATGTGTAAACAAATAATTACAGTTACATTAGAATAAATATTTTAAAACGTATGCAAAACTAATACTAATTTAAAATAAAAGCTTATACTAAATTAAAAACTAAAAATACCTACATATAAAACTTATCCAGTAATCCACCCCTGAACTATTTACTTTAGTTTGTAAATCTGTACAATAAAATGTAAGAATTAATATGAATTCCTTTTTTATTGGGTTCATTTATTTTAAAATACTATAACAGAAGAAATTGATCTTTATGATTGACCATATCGATTTGTACTATGTTAGAGGCTGTTATTTTTTCACATTGCACGTGTGAAATTCTCGGCTCAAGCAGGTCACTTATCAAACTCTTTAAATACAGTTTTACTTACTTTTGAAAATAAAGGAATGCTTCCTCTTAGTCAAATTTACTATCATGAATATACTTTCTCTCCGACCCCCGGCCTTTATTTCTACGCTGAACCTAAAAAAAGAAAGGGACCTGATATAGATCCTTGAGGAACTACTATTTCAACAAAAGAACCCTTTGAGTTCACTCTATTACCATAAACATTTTCGATTGTATTACAAAAGTATGATTCTATTAGATTGTCAGCACTATAATTCACATTATAATATTGTTTACTTAAGCAACGGCGTTCGATGAGCAATAACATGCTTTTGATTAATCACGGAAGATTTCTATGACATTCTGAGTTTACCGGCGCATCAAAAATTTGTTTTAAAAACAAAATGTCTGTTGTGGATATTGTTATAGTCTGTAAATAATTTACGTCTCACAATTTACTTGTTTTCAATGAAGTAAGTAGATTGTATGAAAGCTTTTGATCAAACACAATTGTTTCAAAAATCACTTATTTTAGTTATTTTGCACCATAATTAAAAAGGGGTATTATTTTACTATATTCCAATTATTAAATAGGAATTTTTTTTTCTTAATACATTTGTTAAATATAGCCATATATCTAGTTTGGTTCCTTTATTATCCAAATTATTCATTGCGTTTGTTCACTTGTTTGTTTTTGAGACTGATTAAACCGACTTCTTAAAGGGCGCCATAGCTTTAACAAATAAATTAAAACAAACGACACCGAGGCTGGCGTTATCAATATTTTCGTAAGCGCGTTTTCGTTTACGGTTGATAAAGGATATCTTGTTGCGGGAAGTAGCCGTCGACCATGCCGTCTACCCCCATGACACGGCCTTACCGAGCAGTATAAAAACTAAATTTTCATACACTCACCGCACACTTTTTTTGGCTTTCTTGGAGTTTAGACCGAAAATTATAAAAAATGAAGTTTTCATACAGAATAGTATTTTTGTTTTCTGCGTACTTGATATTTGTTTCGGGGCTACCGATAGACGAAGGCGACGAAGACACCGTAGTCATACTACCGGCGGATATAGACGACTCCGAGAACAGTGTAGATGGCAGCGAGAAGATAGATCTGTCGTACTTAGGAACTGACGTGTATGGCGAGCCTAAAAACGAAAGTGGTGAGAACAATTTTTTTTACCGCTTTGCGTACAGATCAAAAAACTTGTAGGTTGTATTTTTTATATTTCTATGGAACGATTAACGTTTTGAATGGAAATGTGACAATATGATCGTAAGGTGAAAACCAAATTGTTTTACAAGTCATCGACAATCCATTGAAACGACTAATCGTCCTTTGTGTGGGGTTCACTAATTTTTTCAAGGTAATAGAAATTAAGTGATATAACAGGACATGACCATGCCTTGTTTCGATGAGCATTAACTTATCAAAACTTCAAAGTATTTCCCCAATAATAAATAACATATTAAATTCATTTTTAGCATGACATCAATTTACTCTGGTATAAAACGTGCCGTTAATTTATATTTTAAATATTTTTTTACATAAATATTTAATGGTCTAACGTGCCTCTAATTTATGTCTAGACTAGCTTTCTGTTCGCAGGTACGCCCCCGTGGTCCATATATTGGTATTATTTATTTTAGCTTTAGTATAAGCAGTGACCGCTCGCGGCTCCGCCAGTGTCAGTTATCTTCCCCGCCCATGGTCCCACACACTAGCATTAAATCCGCGATCGCTAAAATATTTAATTTAATTTTTGGACATTTTACTCACACCTATGTCCAGATCCTTCTAAAAATACTCGAATTATAAAATTTTTTCCGTCCTTAAGTCCTTACAGTTCTGAGAATAGTAACACCTCTTTTATTATTATTAAAGTTTAATTTTAAGACGAATATATACCTACTGACAAATCTCCATATAAACGGCATTAACGGTTGCACCCCAATAAACCTTTACCGATTGGCGCAAAAAAAAAATGGTATTCAGATTAACAAAAACTAGGTTTTAAATATGTTTTTAATTTTTTAAATATTTTGATAGATCTTCATAAAAAAATTTGCCCATGTTTTTTTAAATTGTTTTATTTACCACAACATATTCAACATGAAACTAATTCCTTTTTCACATATTATAAAAAAATAAAAAAAAAACCCAAAACAATAACCACGGCCGTGCCTTTAAGTTTTTTTTATTATGTATTAAAATATTTAATAAATTAAAAACGTATAAACGTTTTTGTTCATCGACTGTCAAATTAATTTACTCTATGTTTTCGCTATTTTATGTAATAATATTTTATGCTATCTGAACACCATATAATTTTTTTGTTTCAATCGGTTAAGGTTTAATGGGGTGCAACCGTTAACGCCATTTGTATGGAATGTATGTATACACACTCCTCTTGAGAGAACACTTAAAAATGTTATTTTTCGTTTCTGACGAAATGACCATAGCTAACTTTCATGATTTTATTCAACTTTAGGTAGGTGTATAGGCACTCCGTACAAACTTTCATTTCCTAACACAAACTTATATAAAGGTATTGACCGCTTGTACTAAAGTCCAAATCAGTGACCCCAATGTCGCAACATTTTCCGATCATTTTTCACCGTCATTTATTTTTATTCAAAAACAATATTTCTGCTAGCTCAGTACACGTGACATCGTACAGCCCAAATACTTTGGAGTCTCGAATGACACCAAACCTTTTCTGATTGGCCGAAATACAAAATTGGCAAAACACGTCAGGCCAATTAAAGAACGAAACGCAAGTTCATAAAAAGTTTAAAATACCTAGTAACAACCTGAATCCTCACCAGTAGGAATACCACCGCACCGCACTCAGGTACGCAAGTCCTTGTCAAGACTTGTGTTCTTTAATATTGTAAGTCGTTTTTGTATAATGTTTATTAAATTTATTTCATTAGTAAATTCATTTTTGTTTTACAAAAACATCTACTGGTCAGCAAGGCGCGCCTGAGGACACGACAACCTTCCCTTCTTTCTACAAATATTAGAGTCAGACCGATGTCAATTTTCATAGGTAGTAACAACCCATTTCTTAAACTTACCCCTATACTTACCACGATGTCTGAGGATAATAAAATATGTTGTGTTTTTCTGAAATTTATATTATTTTCCAACGTCCGATATCAGCTGTGTCTAAAAAACACATCATCATCATCATCAGCCCGTGTCTCTCCACTGCAGGATATAGGCCTCTCCCAAGGCTCGCCACCACACACGGTCCTCCGCCTTTCCCATCCAACTACCCCCGGTATGGTGCTTCAGGTCATCTGTCCACCTGGCCGGGGGGCGTCCAACGCTTCGCTTTCCGGTACGTGGCCTCCATTCGAGAACTCGTCTACCCCATCGGTTATCCGTTCTACGGCAAATGTGACCGGCCCATTGCCACTTCAGCTTGCTGATCGCTTCGCCTATGTCGTCAACTTTAGTTCTTTGACGGATTTCAGTGTTTCTGATTTTATCCATCAAAGAAACACCGAGCATAGCCCGCTCCATAGCACGCTGAGCGACTTTAATTTTGTGGATCAGTCCTAAAAACACGTGGAAGTCTAATCCTATAGGCAGATCCACTTTTATTGAATCTTGTGCTACATAATAGATAAAACATAAATTTAAAATGAAACTGGGTAATTTCTATTTAAAATTCAAGTGATCTAAACCAAACTGCAAAAAGAGTGTCTGATAAGGTAACTGCCGTTTCCGTCGTAATCCTGGTGTGCATTTCCTCTGTTTTATTTGCTGATAGCAATTATGACACCCGTGGTGTTATGCTCGACACATGCAGCGGTCGTTCTTCACCTAATCATAATTTAAGGAAAGTTGATAAAACAATGAAGCGCTTCTTCCTATCACATGATATACGTGTAAATTCTTTACTTTACCGCCCTATCAAACAAAATTATTTTTTATTTTTCCATGTCTTTGGGATAAATTGCAGTAATACAAGTTGTCGTTAAGTATTGTTATGTAAACCATTGGATTCTGTTCATGATTCGTTTAACACTGACGACCGCTTAGCCTAGTGAGTAGCGACCCTGCCTACGAAGCTGGAGGTCCCGGGTTCGAATCCCAGGTCGGGTCAGTATTTATATGATGAATATTGATACTGGTACCGGGTCTTGGCTATTATATGTATGTGGTGTTTTTGTAAAAAAAAATATTTAAATATGTATACATATATTATAAAGAATATTGAAGTATGTATATCAGTTGTCTAGTAATCCATAACACAAGCATAATACTTGTTTACTTTGGGACTAGATGGTGCTGTGTGGGGAGTCCCATTTATTATTATTGTAACATACAGACATTTGAATAGTTTTTATTCTGTTTATGACTCTTTTCTGTATATTTATTTTGTTTGTTTGTTTTCAATGTTCACTCTAAAACCAAGAAGCGCTATTGCGTCATCATCGAAGCATACCTGTGCAAAGCGGTACGCTGCTGTAAAATGAATTTACTCTATGGTACACAGGAGCGTGTGTATGTACTTTAAGTATCAGGTTCCTATAAACCACCAGGAGCCGCTTTGGAGCAATGGTCGGAGTCGTCGCTAATGAACCCCGAAGAAATGGGCGAGTATGCGGAGGGTGACATCCTCATCCCCCCGGGACAAGCGCGCAACGGAGTGCGGGATGTAGCCTCGCGCTGGCCAGATGGCATCGTGCCCTACGTTATCGAGGGAAATTACAGTTAGTTAAAGACCACAGTTTAATTTCAATATTTTGCCGCGTTTTCTTCCATATCAAGAGTTTCGTTTTTGTGTAATCATACAACCGTTAATCTCCTTGTTTAAAAAAAAAACTATATTTTGGTTTAAGTCAATATGTACATGCGACAGCGATATTCAATGCCACCCGCGAGGGAAATAATCATGCACCGAAAGCATATTTTGATGAATATTATTGTAGCTGTGTCCAGTTACAATTTTGCGACAACCTTTTTGGTCCGCTCCGGACCATCTCACCACCAAATCTCACCACCGGTGGTCAGTTGAGACGAAACATTTCCCATCTGAGTACTAGAGGTCAAATGGGACCAATTTTTTCCTAATTCATTACCAGTGATGAAATGGGAATTTTTCCGATACAATTGACCACCGTACTGGTGGTGGGATTTGGAAGTGAGATGATCCACCAAATATCACCAAATTCTCAACTGTCTATCTGTGATCAAATAATACAATAGTACTCCCATATCTATCATACCATATCCTGTAAAAGTATAGATGTAGGTACTCCTTTTTGTGTCGATATTCATATTCATATGTAAGCGCGTCACCGCGTAATTTGAGAAAGTCGAATCACGATTACACTTTATAAATTTACAACAAAAACATGGCATTGCAGTACTTACATAATTTGCTTAAGAGAGGTTGCAGATAAACCCAGAAAATAATGACAACATGTTTAGAATAATTAGTGATAAATTCAAAGGATGAATTAGGAAAAACTCCAGGACATCCAGTAATCATAAACCCAATTTATCACCAGTGGTGAAATGGGACAATTTACACCGCTAGTGGATGATATAAAGTCTACCTTTGTGTTATTTGGCCACTAGTAGTCAGTTGAGAAACTGGAGTACCAACTGACCACCAGTGGTAACTTGGTGGTCAGTTGGTTCGGAGCGTTTCGGTTTTACCTTGTATTTAATACATTCTTCGGATTCAGATTTACAAGGATATAGTGAAAAAGACATTTTCGGAACAAATTATGAATTGAATGCCTTTAATACAAAACAAGAGGGCCAAGTGTGAGTTTTTTACTATTAACTGTGTCGTATGCGTTTTTAATAATTTGTATGGAAACTCGTACAGCACATCTAGCAGTCGTTTTAAGTAACTACGAATTTCCATACAAATTACGGAAGACGCATACGACATAGTTAATAGTAAAAAAACTCGCACTTGGCCCTCAGTACCTTTATTTGTCGCAGTTAACGTTCTGCCCGTAGTGTACCCGCTCCGTATACCTGGGTATACCGTGGAAAATATTATTTTCCATAGTCTAGCTAGATAGACTATGAAAAACTACTTTTCCCATAGTGAAAAACTAGTTTTCCCGTAATTAAATTTACGCTTAACGTATTAATAAGTTGGCTACCAAAAGAGTTTAAGATACGATGGTTACACAGATATATATGTTCCATGGTTGACTCTATTAACAGTGTTTATTTCATTATAAATTTTTAGCACTTTTTTATTTAACTGACACTGGAAGTCTCTTTTTCAGGGTTGGGGGAGAAGACGAGGTTCACGTTATTTTTATTCACTAATATCTATTAAAAAAAAAAATTATGTACCAGGTCCGCAGCAACGCGATGTAATAATGAAGGCAATAGCGGATTACCATCGCTTGACTTGCATACGTTTCGTCAAGTACAACGGGCAGCGCGATTACCTCACTATACAAAATCGTAACACTGGCTGCTGGTCCAGCGTGGGCAAACTTGGTAAACCATTTTTATAAGTTATTTTTTGTTAGTATTCAAACCCATTATTCGATCGAAATTGTCGTAAGAGCGAAAGTATTTCAGATGTAAATGCAAAAAAAAACCATCACCACAATACAATTGTTTAGTTTACCACACATTGTCCACTTTAGGTTCGCACTTTATAAGAGTACTGATACTTATTTTTGATATTCATGTTTCATATTTATTTCCCTGATAAATATGAAACATGCCGCTTCTTTTATAACAAAGTCGTGGGTTCGATTTCCGTATTAGGCGCATTAGAGAATTTTTAATTTATAAAAAATTAAGTCAACAGGTCTGCCGAGATCTTCAATTCTGTAAAGGTAGAGGTTAACAGATTCTAACATGCACTAGACCTGCTTGGTAGGCACGTGGTCTAAACTTCTTAACGTTGTGTAAAGGGCTGTACTCCAGCAGTGTAGGCATGAAAAAAGCTTGACAGAAAATTAATCAATTACTAATCAATTGTATATAGGTGGGCGCCAAGAGTTGAACCTGCAGGCTCCGGGCTGCGTATCCAAGAAAGGCACTGTATTGCACGAGCTACTGCACGCACTTGGCTTTATGCACGAACAGAGTCGACCTGAGCGCGACAAGTACGTGGATATCCGGTACAACAACATCAAACCAGGTATCTCTTTTGTTTTATGAAAACTTGATATCATTTAGCATTAACCGAAATAAAATTACAAACAATTTTTTTTTGTATTATAATTAAGTACAGCTGGATAAGTTAAAAAGAAATATTACAAATATCTTGTATGAAAATTTCCAATTAATTTCAATTATTTCAAACCGGACACAGGTTCAGAGGTCAACTTTAAAAAGGCAGATGAGAAAAACACAGCAGGCTACGGCGTGCCATACGATTATAACAGTGTCATGCATTACTCGGAGTTTGCCTTTTCCAAAAACGGACAGAAGACCATAGAACCCAAGGTATCTGTACAAATGATCTGAATTTATATAACAGTACTGGGAAGTGTTGACGAATATTCATGGAGCCATTGCACGTCAATGGGTTTATTCCATTCGAATCGCTTTTTTTCCCATTAAGCATTTCAGTTACGACACAAAACAGACAAAACAGAATTACTCAAAAAAAGAAGAAAAAACATATTGACGACCGCTTAGCCTAGTGGGTAGCGACCTTGTCTACAAAGCTGGAGATCCCCGGTTCGAATCCCAGGTCGGGTCAGTATTTATATGATGAATATTGATACTGGTACTGGGTCTTGGTTGTTATATGTATGTGGTGTCTTCGCTTGGCACCCAAAACACAAGCTAATGCTTAGTCTGGGGCCTAGACGTTGTTGTAATGTATACGTTATTATTATTACGTTATTATATGAAGCACTAAGTAGACATTCAACCCTAACTGCAGAGCCAAGGGTCACGGGTTCGATTCCCACCCGGTACAAATATTTGAGTGCATCACCACGTCCATTTGTTCCGTGTCTGGGTGTGAAGTATATATATAATGTATGTATTGTAAGAAAATATTTAAGCCACCCGCCCGTATGTACCTATATCAGTTGTCTGATACCTATAATACTAATTTTGCTTAGTTTGGGACTAGATGGCGCTGTGTGGAATGTCCCATGTGTTATTATTATTATTATTAGTATTACTATTATTATAAACCTTAAAATGGTCCTTTTTTATTTTTTCATACACGCTTAGAGGCTGAACGATGTTATTCTTATGAATTTTAATGTCTCCTACATTCGATATAGGCTTTAAATGTGATGATTCAAGATACTTTTTCTTTCACAAAACGCACCACATTAGAAACACCAACTCTTTTGTAACGATCTCAAACAAATATCTATTTTCTTCATTTTGTAAATAATACAATATCAGTGTAAGTAAAGTAATTATTGTCAAAGAAAGGTTCATCATCCTCATCATCAGCCCACTTTTACCCCACTGCAGGGGCTTAGGCCTCCCCCAGGGTGAGGAGGGGGGCTTGGAGCTTAAGTCCACCACGCTGCTCCACTGCGGGTTGGGAACTGTAACGGCCGCCATCTATTGACAGCGTCCGGGACCGACTGCTTAACGTGCCCTCCGAAGCACGGTGTCAGTGATATTGTGTACTTAAGTCAGAAAAACTCATTGGTACACGCCCGGATTCGAACCATGGCCTTATAAATTTGACACAGGTTCGTTGCGCTCTGGGCTATCACGACACAGAAAGGTTGCCTACCATGATTAAATAATTAACGAATAAGTGCAAACTAAAACGCCTATTGGAGACATAAGTAAAGGCAATATAACTGGGTCCGAGGACCAACACTCACGTATTTAGTTAATAAAGTGGAAGAAAGTTATATGTAGAGATGTTCTAACCTAAAGCGGCACGCCACACCACAACGATTTGTCTTTAACGATGCTAGTAAGTTTGTAAGTATAGTTACATGGAATAGTGCATATAATTGGTACATGGACTTCTTTGTAACGTGGAATGGTGCATATGATTGGCTAATAAATTGAACAACTGAACTACTTATTGGTCAAGACTCTACGTGTATATACACTCGTAAATGGATGAAGTAGAAAGGCATGCCACTTTGATAGACATTCTCTACCTTCTTATGCGTTAAATATTCAAATGAAAATTGTCCTTTGCTTCAAGGTGAGTGGCGTTAAACTCGGACAGCGTGAGGGCTTCAGTCGAGGAGATGTGCGGAAACTCAACAACATGTACGATTGCAAGAAAGAGTAAGCAATTTATGTCATTTTAATGTAGAAAAATAATTGGTAATATAAGTCAGTCTTTGCATAAATCTGCTCTTTTTTCCCTTCCATTGAGGAACTGAGGAAGAAGCCTCCAAGTTGGTTGCATATTTCTTGGTTGGTAATTTTAGAAATTATTGTCTATGTATATACATAAAATATCTCGTTCTAATTTAATGATTTATGAACACCGAACCAAAACCGCTGGACAGAATTCATGTTTTGACTGTAGATAAGTACCTAATAAAAAGCCATTTTACGGAATTCTTCCCTATTACGGGGCTGAAATGAAAATACGTGGTTTCGAAGTTAAATCTATGAAAATTCGTAATTGGTCTTTCAACTAAAAACTATGAATTTCAGAATTTTTGGAAATCTATCGCTCAAGGAAATGATTGGTAGTAGGGAGTTGTTTTTGAATCAGGCATTTGCGTACTTATATGTAAATTAAATACAATTTTAATTATACTAAACATTGTTTTGATTTTCAAGTGAAATATTGTTATTTAATTTTGCAGGGAGCCGCAACAAGGATGGTTGGGTGAATTGTGGCAAGGTTTTTTCGGCATTAATTAAAATTTCGAATAATATGAGCATACGATACATTTAGAATAATTTATTTTTAATAAGAAACTTGATAATACAAAGATCTGTGTAATTTGTAAGTCATTTGCTACGACGCTAGTCTTGATTTTTTAAATTAAATATACGTATACGTTAAAAATATTTGGTTTTTTTAACACTTTCATTACTACCTTACCTTTCCAATAGTTTCTAGAAACTAATAAAGTAGAATATTTACATTTAAAGCTCTTAAATGTGACAATATAAAAGATAAAATATAATATGAAATTTAATTTGAACGCGGACATCGACCATCGTACAAAGAAGGAAATTGTTGACTCCCGCTCAGGGTCCTTCCTGGTGCAGAGGTTATTCATTACAATTCAATAAAGCGACGAGTGTTATGTGCTTTGGGCCCCTTTGCGTCCGGGGTGACAATATGTGGGTTATTGGATTAATAGAATAGTTTGATTAAAATAAAAATTATCAAATTCAAATGTTTAATATATTTATATCATACATTTATAAATGTTTGATACAGTTTGACAAGTCCAAGGAAAATTGAACGTTTGCAATATAGGTATAATTTAAAGAATTTCTTCAAGTATCAGTGATGCGTCAGTTTTCATATTTGTCTATTTCCTTCTCCATCAGGCATTTTAAAAAATTGTAGGATTTCTCGCACTTGCAAGTTTCATCTGTGAACACAAAATTTACAACATTCCATTCTATTCCATCAGCCTTTTATATACCCCACTGCAGGTGCTTAGGCCTCCCCTCAAGATAATAATAATATTAACTGCTTGACTGACCGACTGCTTAACGTGTCTCCGAGGCACAGAGTCAGTGGTAGTTAATGTTAGTTAAAAAACTCAGTGGAACACGCCCGTATTCGAACCACGGCCATATGACCTTATAGATTTGAAACAGTTTTTCGATATTTTACACCCAGACACGAAACAAGTAAATATGTTCATACACACAAATATTTGTCCCGTGCGGGAATCGAACCCGCGAAACTTGGTTCCGCAATTAGGGTCTCTAACCTCTCGGCCAATCGGTCAGTAAAACACCCTGCCTTAATATCTTGCTCGTGATACAAAAGAGTCTAGGTAATTTTTTCAATCAACCAACCTCTGGAAGCGCACATTCTGGCCAGGTCTTCAATGTCAGTCATTTCTTTGCCATTACGTCGACCACCAAACAAGGTAGAAGTTAGAGACGTGTCAAAATGTCCATCTGAGTAGATGCCTGACTTTTCCAAAACACAGAAGATGTAGCACTGTAAATCACAAATAGATTAAAATGATAACAATTGAAGTGGTGAGTGAACAAAGGTGTTATCTGACAAAACTAAAAAAATCGATTTTTTTTATGGAATTCGATTTTAAGGGATCATATATTTATTACGAAAATTTTGGTTCGTGTCAAAAATAAAGGCCTAGCAAAGGTTTTAACTGACAAACATGCATACATTTTAGGGTTACAAATTTGGTATGAGCAACATAAAAACATTCATAACTCATGTTGAACTTTTTGTTAGTAGTTTGTTTGTTCGTATATAATGAAATTAAGTAATTCATATTTTGTTCAATGATTTATAACGAAAGCCTAACGTGAATATAATATAACAAAGCCTCTTTAGTATGATTATATCATACATACATTTAAAAAAACCTCTTGACTGTTTATGTTTCACTGGCAGTTAAAGCGATATTTTCAGGACATAGGCAATGAAACATTATTCATTATTTATTAAATTCACTTAAAACTTAGATCGATCTCGTATCATGTACTAGGTATTCTTGTCCCTATCTTACAAAATAAATTAATAAAATAAAGGCATATGCCGTCTGAGTTTGAATGTTGTCAATGGAATAGCTGATGATGCCCTCGAGCAAGTACCCTTCGTAAAAGACTTTAACGTGATTATTCTTCTTACGAGCTCTCTTTTAGTTAGCAAATAACCTAGGTATAGTTCGCCTCAACCTTTATGGCGGATCGGAATACAACGCTATAAGCGTGCTTGCGCCAGTACAGTCATATACCCCTCGCTCAACTGTGTCCCGCTACACCTAAAACTGGTCACTGCGACGCGACTTGTGCCTATGTTCGGATCCGCCATGAAGTTTGATTGGAACTGTAAACAAAGTGCTTTGATTTATAATCTCTGAATGCAGCTTCGAAATACAATGTGAACAAAAATGATATGCCAACTTTTACATACTCGTGTGTACGTGACTCAATAGACCACAAAATATTTTCGCTACGACATACTGACCATGCACACACTTGTGTGCGTGAATTATAACCGAACTGTTAGGTGATAATTGTATCTACGTTTTTTGACGCCGTCGACTCTTTAACCAGACATTATTATAATCAAAGACATGTTAAGTTTGAATAAAAAAAGGGTAAGTTTATAAAGGTAGAAAAAAGGGAGCGTCGAGTCGGAAACAGGCAGTCGGCCGAATGGCAAGTCACGACATGCCATAGGAGCAGCCACCTGCCGTATTCTTACCCACATAAAGGTATGCCATTAGATTTACAGCACAATTTAACGAAAGCATATCGAAGTAAGTGTGCGTACAATTGAAGTTACTTTAATTAATTATGAATTAATTAGTCTGGGTTACTACCCTAAAAGTTTGCAATTAAATCATATCGAAGTAAGTGTGCGTACAATTGAAGTTTAGTAACTTCAATTAATTGTAGTTAATTAATTATGAATTAATTAGCCAGGGTTATTTACAAAAAAAAAATGCAATTTAATGTCTGAAATGTAAATACGTATAACATTCGAAACAACTCACTTTTGCTGTTTTGTCTGTTTCATCTGGAAAACTTCCGCTGCTGTTCAAGGATTCTAAGTAAGCTGAAATAATATTTTTATATACATTACTCGCTTTTCTAATTTGAATCATTATTAGCAATCGGAATATAATTCTGCTTTTCACATTTATTTTACTTGAATAAACTTCAAAAAATAATTTACTTACACATTTCAATGCGGAACGTGTCATTGCAGTCGTTCATTATAGCTTCAAAATCTATCGGCTGCATATCATTTTGCCCGTTTTTAAGTGATATGACAAACGCGATCGATACGATATGCACAAAGAAAAATATTTTTAGCAACATTGTGAATATAAAAGAGATGCGTTCAACATAGGTATAAAAGAGATGAAAATGAAAAGATGTTTTGATTGTAACATTTTATATGCTTCGGATGCCAATGTCATTGTAATTTTCATATTAGCATTTAATATGCTAGTTGAAAACGCACGATAATTTCCAAACTGATTATACTTCATTAAATAGGCAGAGATGTAACAACTTCCGTGGCGTATAGCGGGTCAAAAGTCTGAATGTCATTAGAATATTTTACATCCAATTACCCTCGTATAGGAACTAAATTACATTTTTAAATTTTCAAAGCAAAATTGCAGTAAACAGAACCAAGCTCTGATGCCTGAAATACAGGTATAACTGCCTATTTCAGAGACAGATGTCTTGCAAATCTACATTTCATTACTCATAGGTACTCGGACTTTTTATTACTTTGAAGTTACCTAATCAGAGGGATGAAAATAATACTTTTCGTCACTGGGAAACGATTTTCCCTGCTGTCAGAAAAATATAAAATAAAAACTATGCGTGCCATGTCCCAACTTTTTATACAACTCTGTAAAATCGCGACGTAAAATTTTAATTAAACAATATTATCAACAATTTTGTAGTATGACTTTATATTTATAATTTACTTTTAAATAAATTATCATTTAATTTACATATATTTGAGGTAAATACACACATCAAAAAAATCTAAGCAACACATACTATTTCAAATTATTAATCAATTATTATATCATTTCTTATCAAGTAGCTAATACCTATGCAAACTTTTTTGATCTAGAGGACATACTGGCTGGTTTTAAAAGAAAATCGAGTATCATTTGTTTTTTTTTTTCACCAATTCAAAAGCGAATGCACTTGTTGGAATTTTATAGCGTTTTCTTTGCTTATTAAAATTTAGTATTCTGTATCAATTTTATGATTTAAACAATAATTTGAAAAAAGTTTTGAACAAATTTGGATCATGAGACATTTTTTACGTCATGGAGCAACGCCATTTGAACGCAGATGAAATGCAAAGAGCTGTAGGGATTTTGCAAGCGGGAAGAAGTCAATCTCAGGTATCTCGGTATTTTAGTGTCAACAGAAGCGTTATTTGCCGTCTTCATCAGCGTTACACTAACACGGGAGATCCTGCTGAGCAGCACCCAGGTCGAGGAAGGTGTACAACCACAGGGCAAGATCGATACAACTGACTGCAAGACGCCAGCCGATGTTAACCGCCCGAGAGATAGGTTTAAGGCTACAAAATTCAAGTGGTGTTGTTGTTAGCTGCCAAACTGTGCGAAATCGACTGCATGAGTATGGCCTACGAGCACGGCGGCCAATTAGGTACCCACCGATACGTCACGGGAATCGCGCTCGTCGAAATGAACGGTGTAGGGAACACATTACATGGACCCGGGAACAATGGGATAAAATTGTATTTTGCGATGAGTCTCGATTTGGGTTCAAGCCTGATACTAGAAGGGTAAGAGTGTACCGTCGTCGTCCTGGAAATACTGAAAGACTGAGGTGTGTTCAGGAAGTGCATCCATACAACGGCTCAACAGTTATGGTATGGGCGGGTATTATGAAGAACAGACGAACTGAGCTCGTTTTTGTAAATGGTAACATGAATGCTGTAAATTACGTTGAGGATGTTCTAAGGCCTTATGTCCGTCCATTCGCACAAACGTTTGGCTCCGATTTCACGTTGATGCATAACAATGCGCCTTCGCATACAGCTTTGCACACACGGGAGTACTTGGCAAAGGAAAACATCCTGGCATTGCCTTGGCCTCAACCCCATCGAGCATGCATGGGACATGCTCCAGAGCCGTGTTTTAAAGGACTTGGATGGAGTGACAACAACCCAACAACTGATGGACTTACTAAAATTTCATTGGAAGCAATTGCCGCAGGATAACATTAACAGTCTCTTCGATTCATGTTCACATAACATGTAGGCTATCTATAGACATGTTTTTAAAAATGTTATAGACATTACAAAATCAGTTTTTTTTATTTAAGTCAATAGTTGATGAGGTATACGTTCCTAAAATTTTAAAAAGTGTCTTCTCCACTTCAACTTTTCAATCATGGGATGGAAAATTTTTAAAACGTTCAAGTTAGTACAACTTAAAACAACACATCCGACGTGAATTGCATTGAATAAGATATGTTGATTTTGGAGATACGGGGTAATCAGTGACGGGCTCCCCGACTATACCTCGTTACATTATAATACATTTTTATAATAGATAGTTTTTTTGTCATTGAAAATGACTATCAAATCCATTTCACGGGAGACGCATTTTTAGCCATAACTCCAAGGGTATGAAGTCTAGCTAAGATTTTAAGGTCTTAAAAGATCAATAATTTAGTTGCGCATCGTTTGACACCAAAGTTTTGGAAGTCAGTTATATAGTTTTTGAAGAAAATTGGAAAAAGTAAAAAAATCGGGATTTTTTCGGATTTTTTTTTTTACTAAATCCAAATTATTTCGAGAACGGGGACCGATATCGAAAATAAAAAAAAATAGTGTCCTGGCCATTAACGTAGCTTTTGTTTGAGACCAAGTTTTTAGAAATCGGTTAATAATTGTAAGAGAAATTATTTCCGAAAGATGAGATTTTTTGGTCGATCGCTGGTGTTTGCGGATATAAGTTACTATATTCCAGAGGGAATTCGTCGGATCGCTTTGAAGTGTTACTACAGTTTGAGACCAAAATTTTGAAAATCGGTTGGAAATCGAACAAGAAATTTGACATCATATGTTAGATTTTATGGACAATCGGGAACTTGTTAACATTACGGTCATCGCCTTTCGGCCTGTATTCGTTCGAATACTTCATTATCGAGTTCAAAACGTTTAAGGATATCAGAGGCTGCAGTTTAAAACCTAAATGTTTCAAATATGTTGAACAAACGAAAACATTTTTTTTCGTTGATTTATTTCTGAGTTTAAAGAGTTGAAAAGAATAGTGCCACGTTTCCGTGGCAAAACCACGATTTCGTGGCAATAAAATAAAATAATCTGTGAAAATCGGATTTGGGTAGATTGGTGGCGAGTGTGAGATCGTTGCTTATATTTCATATTTTTATGAAAGGTGTATTACTGAAATTGCCAATATTCAAAACAATAAAACATGAATAAAGTTAAAAATTAAAGAATTCCAGTAAAAGTATCGTAATTTTTTCGACGTTTTTGATGATTGGTGAGTGTGAAATCGTTGCTTATATTTCATATTTTTATGAAAGGTGTATTACTGTACTTGGCAATATTCAAAACAATAAAACATGAATAAAGTTAAAAATTAGAGGAATTCCCATACAAGGAACGTAATTTTTGCGACGTTTTTGGTGATTGGTGGTTGTAGGATCATTACTTATACTTGAACTTTTTATGATAAATGTATCATTATGATCGCTATAATAAGAAATAATAATAAGAAAATAAAGTTAAAAATAAAAGAATTCCCATAAAAGAAACCTAATTTTTGCGACGTTTTTGGTGATTGGTGGTCGTAGGATCATTACTTACACTTGAAAATTTCATAAAAGATGTATCTCTGTGGCCGCTATAACATAAAATAATAATAATTATATAAAGTTAAAAATAAAAGAATTCCCATAAAACAAACCTAATTTTTGCGACGTTTTTGGTGATTGGTGGTCGCAGGATCATTACTTACACTTGAAAATTTCATAAAAGATGTATCTCTGTGACCGCTATAACATAAAATAATAATAATAAAATAAAGTTAAAAATTAAAAAATTCCAATAAAAGAAACCTAATTTTTGCGACGTTTTTGGTGATTGGTGGTCGTAGGATCATTACTTACACTTGAAAATTTCATAAAAGATGTATCTCTGTGACCGCTATAACATAAAATAATAAAATAAAGTAAAAAATAAAAGAATTCCCATAAAAGAAACCTAATTTTTGCGACGTTTTTGGTGATTGGTGGTCGTAGGATCATTACTTACACTAGAAAATTTCGTAAAAGATGTATCTCTGTGATCGCTATAACATAAAATAATAATAATAAAATAAAGTTAAAAATTGAAGAATTCCCATAAAAGATTCGTAATTTTTCCGACGTTTTGTCATTGAAAATGTTGTCATTGAAAATGACTATCAAATCCATTTCAAGGGAGACGATTTTTTAGCCATAACTCCAAGGGTATGGGGTCTAGCCAAAACTATAAGATTTTAAAAGATCAATAATTCAGTTGCGCATTGTATGACATCAAAATTTTAGAAATCGGTTTAGTAGTTTTTGTAAAAAATTGGAAAATGTAAAAAAATCAGGATTTTTTCGGATTTTTTTTAGTTAATTTAAAATATTTCGAGAACGGAGACCGATATCAAAAATATAAAAAAAATGGTATCTCGGCCATTAACATAGCTACGATTTGAGATCAAGTTTTTAGAAATCGGTTGGTAAATGTAAGAGAAATTATTTCCGAAAGATGAGATTTTTTGGTCGATCGCTGGTGTTTGCGGATATAAGTTACTATATTCCAGAGGGAATTCGTCGGATCGCTTTGAAGTATTTTAGGCAAGGTTAGAAGGCGTCAGTAGCTACAGTTTGAGACCAAAATTTTGAAAATCGGTTGCAAATCGAACAAGAAATTTGACATCACATGTTAGATTTTATGGACGATGGAGAACTTGTTAACATTATGGTCATCGCCTTTCGGCCTGTATCCGTTCGAATGCTTCATTATCGAGTTCAAAACGTTTAAGGATATCAGAGGCTGCAGTTTAAAACCTAAATGTTTCAAATATGTTGAACAAACGAAAACATTTTGTCATTGAAAATGGCTATCAAATCCTTTTCACGGGAGACGCATTTTTAGCCATAACTCCAAGGATATGGGGTCTAGCTAAGATTTTAAGATCTTAAAAGATTAATAATTTAGTTGCGCATCGTATGACACTAAATTTTAGGAAATCAGTTAGGTAGTTTTCGAAGAAAATTGGAAAAAGTAAAAAAATCGGGATTTTTTCGGATTTTTTTTTACTAAATCCAAATTATTTCGAGAACGGGGACCGATATCGAAAACGAAAAAAAATGGTATCCTGGCCATTAACGTAGCTTTGCTTTGAGACCAAGTTTTTAGAAATCGGTTGGTACTTGTAAGATAAATTATTTCCGAAAGATGAGATTTTTTGGTCGATCGCTGGTGTTTGTGGATATAAGTTACTATATTTCAGAGGGTTTTCGTCGGATCGCTTCGAAGTGTTATACAAAAGGTAAGAGGGCGTCGGTAGCTACAGTTTGAGACCAAAATTTTGGATATCGTTTGAAAACCGAACAAGAAATTTAACATCACATGTTAGATTTTATGGACGATCGGGAACTTGTTAACATTACGGTCATCGGCTTTCGGCCTGTATTCGTTCGAATGCTTCATTATCGAGTTCAAAACGTTTAAGCATATCAGAGGCTGCAGTTTAAATCGTGGCACAGCCACGATTTCGTGGCACAGCCACGATTTCGTGGCAATGAAATGAAATAATCTGTGAAAATCGGATTTGAGTAGGTTCATTTTCAATGAAACCGATGATTGCGGGGACTGCAAGATCTGTGGATTTTTTCACTAAACGGACTACTTCTACTGAAGTAAACGACGAAGTACGAGAGTCGCCTGTGCATATAGGAACAAATAATAATACACACAATATATATAAAGAATATTTAAGTAGGTATATCAGTTGTCTGGTACCCATAGTACAAGCTTTGCTTAGTTTGGGACTAGATGGCGCTGTGTGGGATGTTCAAGGTATTATTATTATTACTATAACATTATAGCGCAAAGCAGATTAAGCGAGTGTTCACGCAAATAATCACAATGGCCAATCATTTTTTTGACTAGTAAAAAACATATTACAAAAACCGTTTCCGGCAATAACTACGCCTAAACGACCAGACCAATTTCGATGATTTTAGTGTGCAATGCAATAACGTAAATTTAAAAAAAAAATTTACTTAAGCTAGACTTTAAAGCAAGACTTTAAATACCTAGCTTAAGCTTAACTTAAATTAAGTCCTTTTTAGGCCTTAAGTTAAGGTTTGAAACTACAAGGCGTTTTAATAAATCCATCAGCCCTTTTTGTACCCCATTGCAAGGGCTTAGGTTCTTCAAGATGAGGGGCCTTAGAGTTTAAATCCACCACCCTGCTCCAACGCAGATTGGTGGATTGTAACGAACGCCATTTATTGACAACAACCGGAACCGACTGCTTAACGTGCTCTCCGAGGCACGGAGTCAGTTATAGTTAATGTACTTAAGTCTTAAGTCATCATTGGTTTTCATAAACATACATCATATTTAAAAAAGCTAAAGTCTAATGAATATCACAAGTTCCACCCACATAGTCACTTCAATCTTCAGTTACGTTGGAGGTTAACAACGCCCAACCCTCACTGGAGGATTAGCGTTGTAGGTTTAAGGTCCAGTAGTGGAAGGTCGAAAGCCCAAAGGACAAAAGGTTGAGCACCTGCGTCCACAGAGCGTTAAAAAAAGAAGTGTAGCACAACAATTTGATGACCGCTTAACCTAATGGGTAGCGACCCTGCCTACGAAGCTGGGGGTCCCGGGTTCAAATCCCAAGTCGGTTCAGTATTTATATGATGAATATCGATACTGGTACCGGGTCTTGATTGTTATATGTACCCAAGACACAAGATAATGCTTAGTTTGTCTAGTATACGTTATTACGATATTATTGTTAAGTTACAAGTTTTCTTCTCAAAAAGAAGATTTACCTACGATTTTAAAATAAATTATTTGTATTTTCATCTTATATATTTAATGTGGTACATTATGTAACCCTTGAGATGAAGGAGAGATGTATGAAGTTTATACGATGTTATGTAACACCATGTAGACATTACACTTGATAACCTTCCATCTCAAGTGGAAGTAGCAGGATAAAAACGCAAAAAAGTTACAGGACTTATGGACGACTTATTATGCATGTACCAAGAAAAAAGATATATATCAGTAATGGCGGTATATCTGTGTATTGGAAGTGCATAACAATTAAAATAATAGATTAAATTATTCGTCCGGTTTATAACTAATCGGCGGACCCTGATCTTTGATGTCATAATTTTCTACTCGATCTTCAGTTTTATTTATTTTAATTGACCCTTTATTTTTGTAATTTTTTGTTTTATAGTTTACTTCGTTATAGTCATTTTCTATATTTTCGTTATTTGTTCCATTAGAATTATTGTATTCTTCAGTATAACGATATGGTCACTTTTGTGGTCATCTCTATAACTTTTCTCGTCTTCAATTTGCTTTTCGTGATTCCTATGTTTGTGGCATTCGGTTTCTTCTTCCTTAAGGTTTTCATCTCGTCTTTCATCCCATTCCCCTTCACCTTTTTTTATTTCGTTTTTTAAATCATCATTAGAACTCGGATATTCTCCATAGTTTGGTACCACAACTTCTACTTTGTCGGGTGTTCTAGGAATTCTTGGAGACGGATTACAAGATGTAATCTCTCTAACTGAAAATATTGCACGAATATATTTCAGGTTACATGTTATATTCCATATGTCAAAATATTTATTAACTTTCTCAGGAAATTTATGTTTCAATTTCCGGATAGAGTATAGCTACATAATTGTTTAATTGTTTACTATGATTTATAGAATGAAATGTAAATGTGGGTGTTTAAAATATGTATATTTACTTACTAACTGTTGTTTTTAGTTATATGAGAAATATTCTTACCACTATACATGCACAGAATTCCTATAAAAAATACTACGAGAGAAGCAATTTTACTGGTTCGGGTAGTTTCAACTGTATGCCTTTATATACTAAATATAAAGGTACTTCTTCAATAGAGGAAAAACAAAATTACTGTATTACGAATACGGAAAGGCAGGTCGGATAATAGACACGCAAACTTGAAAACTACGTTTACGACGATAGTAGATGCATGAAAAAAGAATCGGTCATTTTTTTTCATGACTTTAATTGCACGATAAAAAAAAAACGATTTAAAATATTGATAAAAAACAAGTAAAAACAATTAAAATCCGTTGCAAATTTTAGATACGAGTAAGACTGTGTCAAATTCTCAGGTCAAACTAAAAAAAGTAATGTCGGACAAGTAATGGCACCCTTAGTACAGTCAGCAACGCGAATGTAACGGGCGTACGTGTTTATAATTAGTCTTGTTGGAATTTTTCTAGTCAGTAATATGTTCGCGGTCGACTGTATACGAAATTAATTTGATTCTGAGAATCAGATTGATCTTGGGAGACCACTTTTTGTGGTTGAAAAGGCCAATATTTAAAGATCGATCAATCCATCGGAGGAACTTGCGATGATATTCAGCTCTTGAGCAGCACGGAATGAGGTGTGAGCGAGACAGTCTAATCTCAATTTCTCTGTGTTAGAATAGGACAGATAATAGTAGTCTCCCATATTTGTGGCGCGGGTGTAGTTAGTAACCAAAATACTTTCATTTATATCTAAGTATGTGTAAATGTGTTAGTGAGAATTTCACTTAAAAAGTATTTTTTAAATATTCTCTATGATTCTGGAAGTGCTATATGTTTTGTTGTGATCGGCTACGAGAGAGCGTCGCGTTAGATGGGTTTCTCTAAACGCCTTGGACAAACATGATGCGGTTTTTTATATTAAATAAATATCTCTTTAGAGCAGGTTCATAGACAAGTTTTTCGTCATCAGGCCATCAGGAGGCGATTCAGTAGTTGTGTTTCTTTAAAACGGCTAGACCAATTTTCATGCGGTTTTTTGCATTACATGAATATCATTCAGAACATGTACTTAAATAAATTTACAGTTGTAAGCCGCTAAGAGGCGTTGCAGTCGATGTGTTTTGTTCAAACAGCTTTCAAACATCATATACTGACCGACAGGGAAAATTCCGTATAAAAGGGGTATTTTCGTAAATTGGAAGTTTTCCCCATAACCACTTAACGTCTTCCACATGCAGTTGCGGGTTGCGGTGGTATATATCCCTTGGGGTTCCATCGATTCATGGTGAAAACTTAACTACGAATGTTCCGATTTTTCTAGAAAGTTTCCGATTTCGTCCATCAATAACCGTTAATCTAGCTGATTTATCCGTATCTCTCTGCAGACAAGTGAAAATAAACACTTTACGTATTTTTTCAAATCTTCGATAGTATATGACCATCACTTTCGTTAAATACTTAAACCAACTTTAGCCGTATACGGTATACGATCTAATATTCATGTCACATTTCAAAAGACCATAATTAGGGTATTATCTATATGCCAATGATAAGTGTTTCCGAGTTATGTTACCTCATGCTTTGCAGTTCTTTATGTGGGTTAACCCTATAGTGCTATTTTAAATTTTATTCTTTTAAACATAGAAATAGTTCAAAAAAAAGCCCTATCAGTGATAACACGCATCACTAAAACGTATCAGTCACGTGACTAATGTTGAACAAATAAAATCTAAACTGTTACATGTCTGATATAGTCACCAGAAAACTACAGCGTTGGTTGTCATGTGTCAGTTTTCATATTTTGCTCGGGTCGGATCGTGTTAGCCCAGAGCGCAACGAACCTGTCTCAAATTTATAAGACCATGGTTCGAATCCGGGCGTGTACCAATGAGTTTTTCTGACTTAAGTACATTAACTATCACTGACTCCGTGTCTCGGAGAGCACGTTAAGCAGTCGGTTCCGGACGCTGTCAATAGATGGCGGTCGTTACAATACCCAACCCGCAGTGGAGTAGCGTGGTGGATTTAAGCTCCAAACCCCCTCCTCACCCTGGGGGAGGCCTAAGCCCCTGCAGTGGGGTGAAATGGGCTGATGATGATGATGAATGATCGTGTCGAAGTATGAGCCGCTCCATCTTGATGATTATGTTATATAAAGTGAATACGTATTACGAACAAGCACGCCAAAGTAGGTTAAGATTCGATATGTAGAACATCTTCGCGATAAATAGGCGACATAGATGGGAAGAAGCGGTGCGGCGGGGCAAAGGACGCTTTCCGGCGATTATCACCGCGAGCACCGAGAAAGCAGACAAAAAAGGTTTAGTTAATTAAAAAAAAGTATTAAAACGTCACCGAAGCTACGAACAAAAAAGATATTTGTTCGTAGCTATGCGATGTCGACATCCCTATACGTGTGTCTGGCGCTAAATATTAGTAAACCGGTGTTAGAACCGAAAATGACTTACGTACTCGGGGCCGCGTGCTCCAAGTACTTTGCGCACGCCATCCTTGAACACGGATCTCAGACAGACCATGGCATTGGTTAAATGTTTTCTCTCTGAAACCTTTTGAATTAGAACTATGTATTTAATAAAAGTATATATTTAATTCATAAGTTGCAGTTTTCTTTCCTTGAATACATTAAAAGTAATTTTTCGTAATCCTCAAATACGTCTACATTTTGTGAATTTAATTTTTTTCTTCTTGGACGTGATATACAGATAGGCGCATACATTAATTTTCAAATGTAGGTATTATTGTTTGTGAAGTATCACTTTAACACTTGCAAACAGCGAAATTCCCCGCGTACGAATTCGCGGGAAAAACTAGTTAATTGTTCCTACATTGCATTGTGCTTAGTGCTGCTTTTCTTTAAAAGAAAAATCTATACGACGGCCGCCGAACGTTTTCGGGTTATGTCTTTATTTTCCGCCGTATTTGCATAAAAAAAAAACAAGCAACTGAATGAAGTTCTGAAGTTAGTCGTAAATAAATGACGGACAGTTCAAGTATGAATACAGAAACGCTTGTATCTTTTCGATAATAATAAGAACACTTGAAAATGAGTGAAATTTTTTTTTTTATTTGTACCGTATTATTTTATTTGCAATACCCGAAAGCTATCGCTGGTAAGCTAAATAATATATTTTAGATAAGAATTACATATAACTGTACATTTTTATTATGCTTTAGTTATTAAACTCGGAAGTTGAAAACTTAATTGATTTGTTATTTTGTTGTATTATTGTAGTCTACAACAATAAAAATAATTATTAAAAAATTAAATAACCTTAAATGTCAACCTCAAAATTTAATATAAAATTTTCACAAGTTCCTGGATATAAGTAGAGGTGTTATAATGTTAAAAGGGAATTATTATCTGTATGTAAAATTAAAAAAAAAAAACATGAAAAGCTATTAAAATTTGAAAATTGTAATTTTGCACAGAGAACCGAGATACTACTTATAACGAAGAAACAGAATCGAAAGTGGAGTATACAAATATTTTCCAAAACATCCCTAAAGTTTTTGAGCATATTATGGAAATGCTCGAAAAAAGACCAGAAGTTTTGGAAGAAGATTCTTATAGAATGAAAAGAGAGCAACAACTGACCAAACAAACTACTAATCAGCCAAGTGTAAAGGATTTAGAAACTCTTTTGGACAAAGTGGATTCTTTTTTGGAAACACAAGAGAAAAAATCTAATTTTAATTCACATTAATGTAAGATTATTCCATGATTTTACATTATTAATTAAATGAATTCAAAAACCTAATTGAGAATTTCGATTGATTTCCAATTGTAATATTTTAGTCTGCAACGATAAAAATAAATAATTAAAAAACTGGGCAAGTACGAACTGGGCTTGCACTTTGTGTTACGTATTTAAAAAAAATTTTGTTTGTGGTCGCAAAAAAAAAATGTTTTATGAGTGATATAACGATCAACGAATTTCAAATTATTTTTACGCGTTTCTGAACAAAAGGGTCTAGACCGACAGACAAACGTACAACGAAGTGATCCTATAAGCGTATTTTTTTCCTTTTTGAGGTACAGAACCCTAAAAATCCCAAAAAAAATAATTTCCAAAATAATACACACTTTGTAAAAATTTCAAGTGTCCTCTATCTATAACAGTTCAGACGCTACAGTCCTGTGACAGATGGATGGCCGAACGGACAGCGGAACCTTAGTAATAAATAGACTTTCCGTTAGTATCCATTGGATATGAAGCCCTAAAAACGAGATTCATCCAATAACTTTCTGCCCTTATAGGTGGAATGTTTTCTGCCGGATAAATAAACAGGAAAACTCAGTATTTTTAGGTACGAAAAGGTATTCAGAACGCTGAAATCATTGCATTGCATTAATAAGTGTACAGCTTAAAAATGTGATTTCATTTAGTATAGAAAAAAACTACGCGGAGAACATCACGAACAGCAAAAACTCTTCTTCAGCGCCACGTTTGACACAGATTAGATGAACTTTGATCTTAATCAAAAATAATTAACGCGGGTTACAAATAGCTTTTCGCAGGTAAAACTAGTTATAACTAACTTATTAGACAAAACTAGTGTTGCCTAGTAAGAAGTAGCTTTAATTAATGCGTAGGTACTTCAGGCGTAATTCAGTCAAAATTAGTTTTCATTAAGAAAAATGTACTTTAACTTAAAACGAGCTTTAAGAGTGTCACAAATCACATTTCAGTAAATTGCGAAATCATCAATTTGCTATTTCTAACCAAATAGCACTAATGTAACATTAAATAATAATAATAATGATAATAATAATAATATCTGGGATATCCCACACAGCGCCACGCCATCTAGTCCCAAAGTAAGCAAGTATTATTATGCTTATATTATGGTTTTTTTAATAATATTTACATATATAGATACACCCAGACACGTAAACATCACCAAAAGAATGTATGTCTTTATTTAAAATCAAACTTTACATTTCTTACATAATTACAATAATAAGCAAGAGTACCTACAGCTATAATCACAGAGAATCTAGTAGGTTAGAGGTGCCATGTGGCGGTATTTGTTCACAGAATACGTGTCCCAAAAATATTTACTCACACAACATCGAATGTAAGTAAAAATATTACGTAATATTATAAAAAATATACGCAAATAGCTTCGTTTCAGATTCATATCATTTTCGAAAGCAGTTAAGTCATTTAACCCTTTCCCTTACATCTATGGTATGATATGACGTCGCATTTTAGAGTTTAAGTTAATAGAACTGTCTTCAGTATGCTACATATTGCATACTGAAGACAGTGTAACCGCCTACGTGCCAACTCTAACCTACTCTAATCTCCTCTACCTAATCTAATCTAATCTACTCTACTTATTTTAAGAATTCAGACGTATGTTTGAAATTGTATGAGGATGACCAAGTACGTGGTCACTGCTCCGATTATCTGAAAAAAAAAAACAATTATTTACTAAGAATATCATGAATATGAAAACATCTAACATTCAATGATAATTCACGGGGTAGATTCGGATTCGTAATGTATTTTTATCAGAAGGCTGTTTCGAACATATATAGAAAAGTTCAGTAATTCATACGTGAAACTTCTTCCACGCATCCATTTCCTTACCGAAGCTATGAGTGGACGGTCTAGGGTGCATATTCCAAGCGGCGTGTAGCCAACGGAGGAGCGCAGGAACAGTTGTCGGGTAAATAGCTCCACTTGAACCGACATAGGGTTGTCGTGGATGTTAGTGCTCAACCGCGATAGAAGACTGCCAGTGCGTCGTACCTGTTAAATTTGTTATACTATGATGATGTCCTAGTATAACATAGTAAATTATTTATACATACAGATTAAATTCAGAACTCAATGTAAATGAAAGAAAAATTGGATTGGGTTGTTTCGAAGAAGCGATAACAAGGAACATCTGAATAATTATCGGTATCATCAGAGCTTTTGAAGCAATATCTCCACTGGACTTGTTTTTTACTAGTGTGTATTTATTTATTATACATATATATTATATATTTATGTTTGGATTCAACAGCAATCTTGCCGTTGAATCAAAACATGCTTCTAAACGCCTTCAATCATCAAATAACCAAGCTGATTTCAGCTTGGTTATTTGAAGATTGATTGAGTAATTTAAGCGGAACTGTAATGCAATTTGATTGATAGTACTGATATTAATAATAAATACAGATCAATTACATAGAAATAATAAAACGTAAGATAAACAACGTTAGCAAAGATGAACAGAGCGGATAGACTAGACGAGATCATATAATATGATCCTTAAAAGTGTCTGTATATGTCCTCGGCACAACGCTTTAATTCAATTATCAGTATTACATAATTCGTGGTTTTGAATTTTATGGGCTAGTGATAGATTGTAAATAAACTGTACATTTTATTCGTAATTGTGTGCAATAAATATAAATATTCTGAATGTACGAAAATATAGTTTTCAATATACAACGCTGCTTTAAACTCGCAGATCTCTTTGTAACATATAACGATGTTGATTGACTTTATAAGCAAACTATGTTATTTCTAAACAAGCAATTATAATTAAAAAAAACCATTTTTTTACAATATAGAATTTTGACTTGCTTGACAAATAACCAGGTATAAAGAATATACAAATGACTTTATATTCTTGTATTGATACAATTTGTATTGATATCAGATATTTTTCTAAGCACAAACAACGTCGGTAGTTTGCCGCAAAATGAGCGAGTGACCACAGAATAATAATTAAGAACTCTACCATAGATCGGTGTTATTTGTTAAGTATTTGTTATTCTCAAAATGGTTAATATTATAAATGTTTATAATTATTTGTTTGTATTATTTATATAACATTATAAACAAAACTACCAAATATACTGCATTTTAGTGGCAAAAAATGTAAAACTTCCTACGGCTGTCATTTTTTTTTGATTCCGATTTTTAAACAAGTGGCATAAATTATATTTATTTATTTATTCTTATTACTATGCATAAGATTCAAACAGCTTGTGAGACCAATAAAGTAAATTATACGGATCGCTCTAAACACCTCACAACGCCTGACCTTATACGCGACAACGGAGATGCGAAGAGATGAAGATGGGCGTCAGCTCGGCACACATCGTTGATAATATAAGCTCAAAATGTCCACGTTCGGGTCGTTTTTAGGGTTCATAAATAAAGCGATAATTGAACTTAATTGAAAAGAAAAATGTTGAAAAGTTATGCGCCTTCTCACCTCCATTTTAGTTCGATAGCACGGTTCCACTAAAATATTCATTCGTATAAAATGGTTCAAACACCACAAGCCCTGCAGGGCTACATAGAAGGGTCGTGGATTGGTATTCACTGAAAAAAAATCAAAATAATTTCGTATAAATATAACTATAATGAACTCAGGCTCAAGTCAGTCAGACAAACGAGCGAAAATTTGACTCACAACAATTGATACCGACTTATGATACAACGTGTTGCATTCGATACGACGTGTGAGCTGGCTATCTAGTATCTATTTACCTGACAAGCGAGAGGTTAATGACAGAAATGAATCGTGTGTGATACGCATATTATACCCAAGCCACGCGAAAGTGGAATTTATTTAATTAGTCGAACTAAGGTCAGTTTTTGACGTCTTTAATTTCTATCAATAGCACCTTAAACTTATTTAATTCCTGTTACTTATGTTTTATTAATTGTACGTTTCAATGAAAATTTGCCTGTTATATGCTTAGTAGGTAATGTATGGAAAACAAGATTTCTATAATTAGTGCAGTAATTTAAAAAAAAAGTCTTTTTAAATTACTATAAAATAATTGTATTTAAAATAATTTATAAACTGTTTTTCTAATACCGGCAAAACTTTTTTTCTCAGTGTATTATTTTTGCAAACTGATTGCTAGAATGCGAAAATCGGCGTCCATCTCCAAAATGGTACAAAATAACAGTATCACTTACAGAACTCCACGACGAGATAGAAAGGTGAAACGATGAGATGCATGAGCGCGGACAGCAGTATAACCATAAGTGGTAGGCCATAGCTTCCGCTCAGCAGAACCACCACGTCGCAGAGCACTCCGTGAAGAGTAGCCAAACGACGTATGGTCTCGCATGGAGACAGTTCCAAGCGGAATACTCCATTTTCTGTGTTATCAAAAACCGCTTTATTTTCCTTAGTGACATACAATAGCTCATTTTTAAAATGGGAATCTCTTCACCAGATGCTAAAGTAACGACAAATATTTTTTGAAAATTAGATACTATAAGAAATATGTTTTTTTATTCACTTTTTTTAAAAACCACTTTTCATGGTTCTTATTGTCTTTGTAGAGTGCACACACGAAGGATTCCATATCACCGTACAATATAAAACAACACGTTTCTTTTATTATTATTTTGTTGTTATAGCGCCCAAAGTCATACACACTATGAAAATTTCACGTGTCTATCTATTACGGTTCAGAGGATACACCCCATGACAGACGGACGGACGGACAGCGGAAGCTTAGTAATGAATTTACCTATTAAAATCATGTAATAAAAAATAATAATAGAAATAGACATTAACTCACTTTCTTGTACAAAAAGAGACTTAACCTAATACAATTTCGAGGTAATGTAATAAAGACACAAAACCATCGTTAGGTCAACGGGGGCAGCTGTAATAGTATTAAACGTTGTAACTTTGAAGTGACAAATATAACATGACTATTAACAAAAAATATAACAAAATATAACAAAAGCAAATGTGAATTAGGTATTACAAATTAATTAATATTAGGTAGTACAAATTAATTATACCACATAGAGAATGGAAGTGTAAGGCTATATGTATGTATAATAATGTGTGAGTGTGTGTATGCGAGACTGTGTATGTGTGTGTGTGTGTATGTATATATGCATGTGTTTTTTCTTGTGTGTGTGAGTGTATACGTGTTTGTAGTTATGAGCTCCTAAGTAATTTTTCTGTTTCCTCAAAATTCGTTTGCAATAGCCAGTCACGAATACCTTTTTCGCATTTGTTAAACGGGAGTGGGTAAATGTAGAACTGAGAGCCAATGACATAGAAATTCTATGTATAGCAATTCTGGATAATAATAATTAATTGAATCACAATTATATTTTTTTTAAAAGAACGCGTACATTTTAAGGGCGTACCCTTAACATGTCGTATAAGGTTGCTTTACATATAAGGCAAGTCCACTTTTCATACTCTTGTTATTGTGAAATATTTGAAGTAACTATGAATAGGAGCGTTTTAATACGTACAACTGTCATTACCAAAACCATACCTGACGGCAGACCGTTACCTTTACCCGCATTGAAGTTGTGATGCATACTACAATGACCGCAAGTTACATGACCCTGCTCGATTTGCAATCCGGATACTTTTGGGTCAATGTAGCGATGGAAGACCACGATAAAATCGCATTGGTTTCCCCACTCGGGAAACCAAGTTCCCGGGATGTTCCGATTTAAGGGAAAGCATGTTGCTTTGCCCGAGGTTGTAATGGTCGTCTACCTCGATGATTTGATTACCATATTCAATATTTTTTACCAGCACTTGTGATATTTACAATTAGTCTTCAATCGGCTCAATAACTTTAATTTGACGTCATTCGTGAGCATACAATTACTCTTGAGGGACTGAAGCTCGGCCTTAAAAAATTGTCTGCAGTATAGGTATTGCAAAACCCGCAACAACACGAAATAATTTATAACCTTTCTTCATACGTAACGTGTAATCGATGCCGAAACTTGCACGCTCAATGACAGATCTTATAAAGAAAAATATCATGTAACCACAACAACCAGCGTTCGATACGGTCAAACGTCTTCTCACGTTCGTACCAGTTTTGAGGCAAACGAACGAAACAAACCCATTCATTGTTAGGACCCATGCCAGTGGTTACTCATTGGGAGCCGTACTACTCCAAAGGGAGATTTGATGGAAGGCCTGTTAAATATGTCAATCGTTTCAACCGTTGTTTCCTAGCCTTACCATAATTCCGTACGATAGAAACTGGGTCCGGGACGTCAGTCATCGAATCCACCAGCTGGTTGACGCTTTTGTAAGCTCCACGTACCACCAGTGGTGCCTTTGTCACTTCTACAATCATCAAATTGGAGCCCTTCTTTCTATCGTTATCCGCTGAAAGAATTAAATCAACATAACATACAGTTAAAATCAAACTTTATGGCGGATCCAAAAGTAGGCACAAGTCGCGTCGCAATAACCAGTTTGAGGTGTAGCTGGACGCAGTGGAGCGAGAGGTGTATGGCTGGACCTGCGCAAGCTTGCCTAAAGCATTGTATTCAGATCCACCATAAAGTTTGATGCGATCTGTACCTTCTTTTTCTCTTTACAGTATTGTTTGCTACAATTATATTGTTTCGTTAGGTATTTATAGCTATTCTACACAACTTTCGGAACTTTTGATGTCTCATTTTGCAGCGCTATTAGAGATTGATTCTGTTTCGCGCGCGGTAAGAAATTGGAACACATTTGTTTAAGATAAAAGTTTCCGGATGTACAGTAGGTATTTATCGTATATACAATTGCAGCGGCATGACATTGAAAACCTTATCCATCGATGGGATGCTCGTATGTTGCATTAACATAAAAAATTAAAGTCTATCGTATTCTCGCATATGAATTCCAAAGGGCAGACGGACAAGGGGATGATTCTCTTTTCACACGACACAGAGTCACACAGCACATGCACAGAAATAAAAAAAAAAAAACAAAATGAGGTTGCTCAAGTACTTGTGAACTAGGTGATGCTACATAATTATGATAATTTTCCTAGGAAGTTAGTATTATTTTAAAGTTAGGCGGGGGTTGAAAAACCATTAAAGACACTTACAATGATTTAAAAGAGCCACTCAACGATACCCCAAATTTATTCGACATACGATTTATTTAAAGATTTCAACACGCACACAGTTACAATTTATGCATAACCTTGCCTTTCAACTTTATTGTTCTAATAGTCTGCGTGTGATGGCAGTGACACACGGACAGACATACAGACTTAGAGAAACTGTAGGAGTTCCTTGTCTTAATATATTGTGTTAGAGAAAAAGAAGTATGTGAACAGCAAAAATGGTAATAAGCACAAAATGTATCCATCCATTGATCCGCAACGCCTGTATCTTGTGCGATCTGCTCCAGAACATCGTTGAGGGCTTTGAACCGCGCGTGAACAGTTAACGCCGTGAAAGCGAACTGGCACTCCAAGAAGACCACGAACACGTACTGCGAGTAGAATCCAATGTAGCCATACGCCACAGTGACTGTGAAAATATTTCATAATATCAGAAAGAAAAAAGAAACGATTTTTTGGCCCTGAAAATTAAAAGTGATTATACGTTATTTTTGTAATGTTTTTTTTTCAATTCAATTCAGTTCAGTATAGACTTTGGTGTGTTTTTATTTAATTATATATAATATTTGTTTATTTTCATTTATCACTCGGTACCATATGTTTAAGAACAGAATCTTCATCCATCCTTATTTGATGGTCAATCAAAAGCTCTTTGCTTGATATTATGTTGAAATTAAAATAAAAAAATTTTCAAGTCCTACCACATACTTACGAGTAGGTATTTCTGAATGAACATTTTTAATTAGTTATGATTTTATGGTATTATTGCAAGGAATCAAAAAATAAGAGCTAGATGGAAGGACATACAATTCTACTATTCAGTTTGTGCATTGTACTGTACTGTAAATTTTAATAGATATACATCAGTGAATACACACATATTATTGTTTATTATTCTTGAATTATTATAATCATATTTTTTAAATATTATCATACCCTAAAATAAAGTAAAAATATTGAGGTATTCCTACACGGAAAGAAAGAGCGAAAGAAAGAAAGAAAGAAAATATATTTATTCGTAGGAAACACCAGCAAACCCAACAGAACAAAAATAACTTAATAACTAAAACACACATATATATATTAGGTCTGTGCCGCACCCACGAATGGGGCCACAACTCAGCCCACTCGCGTCGCAGCGCTGATTTTCAGTTGTGCCCCAGCAGAAAGCAGATGGTGTAATATAAGTTTTTTACCAGAGACTATTTGTAAAATAGTATGAGACATATTTGAGAATAGTATTTTTTATGAGATACTTTTATCTCCAACGGAATGTATTGTATTATAACATAGACAGAATTACTTTTGCTTTTTATTATACTTTGTAAGCGACGTCTTAATTCTTAGGCGAATAAAGCGATTTTCTCACAACACATACAAGGTGAAATTTTAACAACCATCCAAAATTTTATGCAATGATCTTTGGTAAATAACCGATGGCCGTCTTGTTTCCTTTTAGTATCGTTCAATACAAAGATATTGAGATATGACTACACGAACCTTTTCCGAAAAAAAAAACAATAACTCTAGTCACCATTCAAGGCCTTCAAGGCCGTTGCACGCTCCACCCCGCCTCGGTCTCAAGGTCTCGGGCGTGTAGTCACAAAGAAAGCAACCAAACGTTATTAAACAAGACCAGATAAAATAATGTATTATGAAAATGTAACCTATTTTTATTATTTACGTAATGAGGTCTATTGGTGATATATAACATCTAGATAAAATTTGGATGGTTGTTAAAATTTCTTTCTCTATACAACGTAATAGCTGTTCGATGGAATATCTATTAACAGGTAATTCGGCACATTAAATTATATACATTTATTACATTTCCTACAAAATCGTCGTAAGTACATAGCCTACCTTTCACCATTACATTAGAATGAAAACCCCTCTTGACTAGTATATTACCGATGCTAAGAGTTAGATGGAAGCCTTTCTGTGCTTACCGTCTAACCCCTCATACTCTAGATATTTATATAATTATACCAATCTACACTTACCTCTTTAAAATTTACTCTGTAATTTTCTTAGTTATCTTTTTCAAAAGTTTTGTAATAAATTATCTCTATGACGTCATCAGGACAAATTTTACTATTGACATTATCAAGAACAATTTCAACGTCAGATGAATTTCATAATTCATTCATAAAATTCATAAATATCTGGCAAATTCGTAAATGGAAAAAAAGGCAGATACTATTCGAGAACTCTATTCCTTTTAATTTGATTGGCCATCAGCGCAACTGTAAATTTGGGGTCGAAACCCTTTCACTTAGATATTCTATTCGCCAAAATTCAGAGCTCTAGTTTCGATTAAAATTTTCTTTGATCAGCGAACCAGTGAATACTCGAAAATGTAAAATTTTAGATTTTAATAAAACTTGGCATATAGATGTAGTTCCATAGAAAATAAAATATTGTGGTGGTTTGGAGCTGTTCAGATGATGGAAATGGCAGGCAGTTGAGGGGAACTTCTCAACGGTGTATAGCTGCAACCTCATGTCTGAGCTGATTCGTTTTGACGTGGACTTCCATCTGCGTTTTGACTATTATGGAAGAGGCCGCGGCTACGAATACAGTGGAAACGGAAGCAGGGCGAAATAGTACTAAGATAGACCCCAATTAAAAACATTCCTGTAAAAAATTGCAAAATCTTCCAACACTTTACATGCTCACATGGCTTATATGATTTAACACGCTTAAATGGACAATTTAATTTAATACTAATAATTATTTCACCTCTTAATACATTTTCAGTTGAACAACTATTACACTGTATACATACTTTTTTACGGTACAGACTGTTGCTGCTTGGTTCCACCAATGAGTCCAGAAGGATTTTCAAATTTTCGTGGTTCCACTTATATGTGGTGGAACAAACGGTCAGAGTTTTAACGAGTAAATTTTTGGACTTGTGGCTCCACTGGCAAGTTTTAATAAACAACTATTTTATTACACTTAACAAAAAAAAAATACAAAAAATTACTATGTTTAATGTCATTGAACGTACGCTCCGAAGCTTACCTATACCTACACCTAAATCAATATACACACCGTATTTGTTTACGATTTTTGCATAAAACTCGTTTTTATAATTTTTGCCTACCGACCGACGTTGCAGTGGGTATGCGGTATCCTAGAGGATGTGATCTAAAATCTTTGCATGACGTTTTTACCATCTAGCGTCAGAACGAGCGGAATGAATTTTGATAAAAGCAAAGTTATTATATAATAATAATAATGGATCTATGGATAATAATATTGTTTGATCGATAATAATAATAATAATCATCTATGGATCCATATCGGGGGTTTGGTTTAGGTTACGTTACTATCTAAGCTTGTGGTAGGAAGAATTAATAAATAATAAATTTAACTATATAACTAAATAATATTTTTTTCTTTCATTTCATCATTGATACGTTATTTACTATACCTTTTCAATAATTCTAATCTTGTGCAGTAAATCTACATTCGTTACCGAAACTGAGGCCTGAGGTAGAATATTATCTAAATTTTCCTTCCATTGTCGCAGCTATCCGATATACCTATTATTATTATATTGATAGTACCAACTATTTCATTCATTTTCTTAGTAGAAAATGTCTGTAGTCTGGTATGACCACACGACAGTGCCCTCAATGCGTTTGGTAATAATAATTATGACAACGACCTACACTTCTTCAACTGTCAGTGCACTTGTACGGTCCAGTATCTTTATTACAATAAGATTCACAAATCGTAATAGCGCCACCCATGTTATGCAGTGGGGCCACGAGTACTTGAAAACCCTGTTGGACCCATTGGTGGAATCGAGCGTTGGGACTGACAGTCCGTAAAGCTTTTTTAAGACTTGCAAAACTTACTGCTTTTGTTCAAATACTGGGCCTGATTGACCGCGTACCAATAATCAAAAGATACGAAGACGGTTATGTAGAACAGGAATACCCACAGTAGTATCTTGTATTCACGTGACAAAGGTGGTCGTAAATCCAATCGACGATCTATCTGCAAAAGAAGAAAATGGCGGAAAATATGGCGGAAAAATTATTTACCGAACAGAATTTAAATATAAATATTCATAATATGTAGCTCCAAATGACATATTCTTCACTTCATCAGCCCATTTTTACCCCACTGCAAGGGCTTAGGCCTCCCCCAGGGTGAAGAGGGCGGTTGGAGCTTAAATCCACCACGCTGCTACTCTGGGGGGGGGGCTGTAACGATGACTATAATGACATATAACATCTTCAAAATACACCCCACGGGCACATAAAATTGTTACGAAATTGTAAACAATAAATAAAGTTTCCATTCTATTCCGGGTATATCCCACTGATCCTACTAGTTCCAGTGCGTTCCATAAAAGTTCTCAGAACCTATACTCGCTGTACTTTATTGTGGTGGATCATTAATAGTTACAAAATTAACAGCAAAGTATGGTAGTAGGGATTGTAATGCCAGCTTTACATATTGAACGATACCGAACTGAAATGGCGAGTGTGACGGTGGACGCGCGGGTAACTACGAACATTCCTAACCTTAGGAGTTGTCAGCTGTTTTGCCCTTGCTACGGCAACTTATGTCTACATCAGAAACTCTCGTGTAATAATAAAATTAGTGATTTGATCAGATTACGTATATACGAGTCGGTGATTTAATAAATTTGCGAGAAGTATTTTGATTACAGGATTGCTAAATAGCATAATATATTTTGGAATGCTACAGCTACAGCCTCACAATTCACCGAATTTCTTGAAGATCGTCATAGAAGCCTTTTTGATAATATATATGTTAAGGTTAATGCTAGAAGATTGAAAAAAACCTAGGTTTACCCGGGTTGACTTAGAATTACCGAGGATTTTGGGTAAGATAAATTTTAATTCGGGATTCACCCATACTCACCTAGGTCTACTACATGCTGGCTAGCTAATGTTAGGTGTTGCGTAAAGAATTATTGTCTGTGAAAGGGTTGAATTGTTTTTAGTTTACTAATGAACAATATTAAGAAATAATTCTGTTGAAAGTGAAAATGAAATTATATCGAAAACTACTTTGCAATACCGTCGATTGAAGCGATTTGATTTGTGTTCGGTATAGGGCATCGAGAAACTAATTGCTCCTATTTGTTCGAAGGAGACGATTAAACGTTATGTGACCTACGATTAGAGGTTTGATATTTTGCATGAAAAACATTTGGCTGTTACATAAGGAAGAAAACATCGAACGGAAAAAATCGGAAAATCTTTTATTGACAGATTTCAACTTTTTTTAGGCATAATTCGCGTATTTCTAAATATAACTTTATTACTTCCTAAGCAATGTTTTTTTTTCATTTTTTTCCTCTCTTTTTACATTTTCCATTTTCCACTTGGTGGCCCGCTTCTTGTTTAGAAAGCCATGGTTCGAATACCAGGGCATGCACCTACCAATGAGTTTTTTCTAACTATATAACTGTCACTGACTCTGTGCCTCGGAGAGTAAGTTAAGCTGTCGGTCCCGGTTGCCATCAATAGATGGCAGTCGTTAAAATCCACCAACCCGCACTGAGGCAGCGAATCCGCACTGGATTTAGCTCCAAGCCTCCTCATCCCGAGGGGTGGCCTAACCCTCTGGAGCGGGGCATTAATGGGCTGATGGTATAGTTTTCCACGTCACCTTAAAGCGATTAAAATCCAATAATATGGTATGTAACTTTTTTATGGTAAAATTTGTGACAGTCTTACCTTTATACTAAAGAACAATGCTATAGGAAAATTAAATTTAGAATAAATAACTTTAATATTGCATGAATGTAGACCTCCAATGTTACCATATTATTTTAGTAATGAATGTAAAATGTAATTGAGTCCAATTGTATAATATAGAACTGAAATAAATATTCAAATTTTAATTTTTTTATTTATTTTTCTTGCAGGTGGAGTGAAAATTATAGTGTTAATAAGTACAGTTTCAATCAAACTTCATGGCGAATCCGAACATAGGCACAAGTCGCGTCGCAGTAACCAGTTCTAGGTCGTAGCGGGACGCAGTGAAGCGACGGCTATATGACTGTACCTGCGCAAGCACGCTTATAGCGTTGATTCCGATCCGCCATAAAATTTGAGGCGAACTATACACGGATATAAAATTGTATAATTTTCGGGTAGCACCGAATCCCTCAGCCCTCGATGCAAATACAGTATTTTGCGCCCTTCGTTAACAATCTACTATTTTACCTCGGTTAACGAAGATATGCATTTGATCATAGTACGCATACGTGCAGGAGCCGCGTATACACCTACGCAGGCGGTAACAACGATGACCAGTATATCAGTCAAAGCCACGCCACGACCTAAGCTGGAGTTCATGCGTACAGAGGCCACCCTTGGTTGAGAAAGGTCTTCGATCAGCACCCAGATTGTATTTATCACTGGAAAATAGGGAATTCTTAAAAAGTAATATTTTCTGTTCGTAATTATTAAAGCATTTTTCATTATAGTATAAATGTAAAATAACTGATCAAAACGACATTCTACAAAATAATATTACACGTCCACAAAGAATAATTTCTTCTAAGAAAAATATTATATCGGTCAGTGGTTCATCAGTTTTTTTTTTATTACTGTAGTAGAGGAACCTACACAACTATTAAATAGATTTTCATATGTGCATATAAAATATAACAAACAGATTATATAAGTATTATTGTTAAATATAAATTTATAATTACATAATCGGTTATTATAGTCGTTTTTGCTTCATTTTATACGAACTAATTCCATTCAAATTGCTTATGTACCGAAAGCGCCATTTATTATCAAATAGAAAAAATATACAAACCAAAAATAAACCTAACATAATTAAAAACAATTTATTTTTTATTTTTATAATATATATGTATATATGTTTTTCAATCCCTCATCCCAGGCATTAAACAGCTTGATAAATCTTCATTATCACTACTAGGTGCACCTATTTTCCCTGATGCTATTCCGTCCATATTGCAAGCTAAAGCACAAACTCTCTCTACACTACAAAGTCAACTATCTCATCTGTCACCTCACGTTGCCTTGACACTTTTGCGTTCTTGTTTCTCTATTCCTAAATTAACTTATATCATTCTCACCACCCCCACTTGGCTCTACCCAGAAGATATAACCCCACTTGATAATACTATAAAAAATTCCCTTGAAACCATACTGAACGTCTGTCTAAATGATGTCCAGTGGCTTCAAGCTACTCTCCCTATTAGACACGGCGGTCTCGGAGTTCGTACAGTACTGGGCACTGGTCTCGCGGCTTTCTTGGCTTCTGCTTATGGGGTAGTGGATCTCGTCTCTCAAATTCTACCTTCTCAAGGAGACTTTATCCACTTGCCTTATGTTCATGAAGCCTCGCAAGCCTGGAAGCTCTTATGCCCCAATGACGATCCTCCTGAAAAACCTAACGTTCAGAGACTGTGAGATGATTTATACTGTTCCAATATTATTAAAAATTTAATTGCCAGTTCTTTTACAGTCGACTTAGCTAGGCTCAGAGCAGCTTCACAATTGGAGACCGGGGCATGGCTACACGCTCTACCGTCACCCCACTTGGGTACACTCTTGGACGGTGACTCCCTGAGAATCGCAGTTGCACTTAGATTAGGGAGCGATGTGTGTCAGCCCCACAAGTGCATCTGCGGTTCTTGGGTGGAAGCCAATGGGCATCACGGTCTAAGTTGCTTAACTATATCGGCGAGGTTCTCTCGACACCATGCCCTCAATGACCTGATCAGAAGAGCCTTGGTCTCGGCAAACGTTCCGTGCCTGCTTGAGCCACCAGCTTTAAGCCACACAGACGGCAGACACCCAGATGGGCTTACCCTCGTACCGTGGTGTAAGGGTCGCTGCTTGGTGTGGGATGCGACATGCGTGTGCACTTTTGCTCCCTCATATTTAAATACAACCATACGGGCCCCAGGCGCGGCCGCCGAGACAGCGGCACGGCGGAAACACCAAAAATATACCTCATTAGAAGCCACTTATTATTTCGTTCCATTTGCGGTTGAAACAGGAGGGCCTTGGTGCTCCGAAGCCAAGAGCTTTATGTCCGCTCTGGGCCGCCGCCTAAGGGATGCTGGTTGCGACGCTCGTTCCCGAACATACCTGGTCCAGCGCATTTCACTGGCAATCCAACGCGGAAACGCGGCCAGTGTGATGGCTACATTTGGGCCAGGTGTTTTCGGGCACGGCCTTCTGTAGTTTGTGTTATTCACATATTCAAGATTAGATTTTAATAAATATTATTCAATTTTATCATCATTAGAAACCAATAAATTATTTTATTATTATATTTTAAAATTTTAAGTTATTATCTTGCACTGTGATGTTCGTACTTACATGAAAAATATAAATTTTCATTTAAAAAAAAAAATACCATAAAGGTATTTCTATTGAGTTTATATAGTACTAGCGACTGCCTGCGGTTTCGGTGGCGTGGTTTTCATGATTTCGTGAAAATACCCTGACAGATACAAAGCATCCTAATTCACTCTGTACTACCTCTTTTTTATGTATATATAATATATATTATATTATAATAATTTAATAAAATATTAATAATATAATAATAAACTTAAATTAGTTTTTAAGTTTTAAAAACTAAAAATACCTACAAATAAAAATGTCATCTAAATCAGTGCCGTCCGGCAAAGTGCCCAAAAGGCTGGCGGCATTACCTTGCTGTATGGCAATATTTATTCTTTGCTCGAGGTAAATGCTCTAGCCCTCCGGTCTCCCGAGGCGTCGATCAGCGCGCCGATAAATCGTGGAAAAACCGACGCGTCTCAGGCTCTTACGGCCCCGTCGTCATGACCCCAAACGGCACAAACATGTAGCTACTTTCTAAGGCAGCATATTAGCGCCGTTTTAGATATTCAGCAGCGGTCACGGCTGCGTCAGGGACTGCTGAGGTCGCTCGGATGTGGGATGCCGTCAGCGTATCAACACAAGGAGCGTCCCATACCAGTGACCTCTTCTGTTTCCAGGAAACGACGAACATGCCGTCGGGTCACGTGCAATTCCGTTTGGCTCTAACTGAGCCAGTACGTTGACGGAGGCAAGGGACCGACGGATGATGTCGTTAATGCAGGCATGACGCGACAAGCGGCCGGCACTTCGAGAGCAACTGAGACCATGATAACCAAGAGGGTCGACATTACTTCCGCATGGACACTCGTTAGGTTCTTTAGTCTAGAATATATTTAATTTTGGAGGCCTAAATTAATGCTCTATCTGTCAAATATATGGTACGAATTTTGATAGATATATGGAAGTAAGATTATTTATGCGCCTAAAGAAATGTTGAGAGTAGCGCCGCTATACATTAAATTTGTGACCCAAGAAATAGAAAGGTTGAGTATAAATAGTCCAAGGAAACCTGACACAAGAAATTCACTAACACATACGTATTTACATGTGAGCAAAGAAAACAAACGATAAATTTTATTTTTTTTACGCATAAAGAAATAGATATGTGTTCCTAAATCGCTTATGCTAGCTTTCCTTGGGATTCCTATAGTTTTCCGATACTGATATTCTCCATGGTCAAATCCTGCTTCCTGAGATCTCTGGTTTCAGGCATTCGAGTAATCAACTTTATAAGACTAACTTCATAAGAATGCCACGCCTGTTCCAGTGTTTGTGTGTGATATATACTGTGGCCACTGACTGTTCATTGGTTCTTTTTATTCTTCTTCTTCTCTGCAATGAACTCCACTACGAAACGCAGTTCTGTTCTTTCCCAAGACCTCGCCCTTTCACCAAATCGTCGGTCCACTTCGTGTGGAATAGCCATATTCTACGTAGTGGCCGCCTCTCTTCGACGTTTCGTTTTTCAACGTTTATCGGTTAGCAACTTCAACTTGCTAATGCTTTCAGTTATATGAATTACTACAGATCTTTTGCCGATTTCTACGTCAGGTATACTATCCCGTAGAGAAACTCCAGGCATAACTCTCTATATAGCACGTTGAGTGATTCTAGGTTTGCTAACTTAGCGGAAATTAAGAGGCCATGTCTAATTTGCGTAGACGGTTTCGGTTATTGGCCACAATGACATAACCGCACGAGTTTCACTGTTTTCGCTCCAACCTTTTCAGTGTGCAGACAGAAGCAATCAAAGGGTTATAAACGATACTTACAAAATACGGTGATCATTATGAAGCCGTAAACGCACATAGGCACGGAAAAACTAGTGACCCATCCATCGATATGGGATTCGTATTTCAACGGCGCTAAGCCCACACAGCTGGATATACGTAACATTATCCCATGAACACCTTGTACGAAGCAGTTTTCTTTGTGATCATAACTAATATTCAGAATTGTTTCTGCAGCTGAAAAAAAATTACATTGAACCTCAATAATACGTAAATGTGATAGATTAATGTTGGCGTTTCATGTAATGCTCACTTAGTAAAGTGTTCATCATTAAATAGAGAAATAATGGCCATAATTAAAAATCAACGGATCTCCTGCTTTCGCACGAACTTCTTACGACATTGAAAATGAACCTAACGGAATAATGTAAACACACATATTTTGGATAATATTTAATTCTTAATAATTTTTTTTCGCAAATAAAATAACAGAACTGTATCTGAATAAGCTTAAAACTTCGAAATATAACATTCTGTACGACATTTCGATCGAACAAACCGAATTCGCACGAAATGTAATACCGACGCATATCCGACTACTTCTTCCGACCACTACTTCCGGTTGTCCGATTCTAACAATTTTAGTCTCAATCGATCCCCCGTCTAATTACCCCGAGCCGTTTTTTTTATTTTGTTCTTATTCGGACCTAGTTCTTGAGATATCGGGCTTCCATAATGAAAATCGGGGAATAAAATTGCGATTTTTTTAGTTTTTTGCCGACAATTTTTTTGTTTTTGAACTTTTTCCAAATTGTTTTTTGCCATCTTGTAGAACTCACCGAGCTGCGTCTTTTGACACCACGTTTATCCTGATATCTCGAAAATTCTTCGTGCAATCTGCCTGTCTCACAAAACTCACACACAACACAAAACAGAGTACAGTTAAAATCATAAAATGTGTATCCATCATTGGCTGTAGGACAACAATATATATAAGTTTAAAGTTAAGTATTTTAAGAGCTGTGGATACTGTCATTGAAATAAATAAATAAATAAAATAAATAAACTCCCAAATGACCCCCTGTACTCCAACGAAATGAAAGTCATTTCCAAAGACAAAACGACGAATACGAAGAGAAAAAAATATGCGTTAGCGAGAATTATGGTTTACATTTTCCTTTTCGGTCTCCTCGTGTTTATGATGATCGCGTTATAAATTCTCTACTGATAGTGCAAACCATCATTAGTAAATTATGAGCAAGTTCGGTAAGTTGCATATTACAACAGTTGAGGTACTTATAATAAACCAAGACTCCATTATTAATATAAGTATTAATAGCCAGTAAATTGTTTCTTTGAAGTTGACCTCAAAAATATAACTATGAAGAGGTGAAAAAGTTTTTACAGAAAATATAAAGCGCGTTCTAATTTCACGCACGTATTTTTCACTAAACAAATTATTTACTATACATCGACCGTCGAGAGTTTGCGTTCCTGACGGGTCGTAATCGGCATAGTAATCGGATGATCGATGTGAATCTATACCGTCGGATGATTCCTGGTTTCAAATATTATTATCGTTTACACATATGACACAAAATTAAATGAAAAATTATATTGTCATTGGAACTGACTTTCATTTCGTTGGAGTAAAGGGGGTCATTTGGGAGTTTTGAGAGACAGGAAGATTGCACAAATAGTTTTCTAGATATCGGGATGAAAGTGGTGTCAAAAGACGCAACTCAGCGAGCTCTACAAGATGGCAAAAGACAATTTGAAAAAAGTTCAAAAACAAAAAAATTGTCGGCAAAAAACGAAAAAAATCGCAATTTTTTTCTCCAATTTTAATTTTGAGAGCACGATATCTCGAGAACTAGGATGAGAAAAATGAATCTCCGAATGAGAAAAAAACAAAAAAACGGCTCGGGGTAATTAGACGGGGGATCGATTGAGACTAAAATTGTTAGAATCGGACAACCGGAAGTAGTGGTTAAGGGTGCCCTTATTTGGAAGTCGGATATGCGTCGGTGTTACATTTTGTAATAATTCGGTTTGTTCGATCGAAATGTCGTATAGAATGTTATATTTCGAAGTTTTAAGGTTATTCAGATACAGTTGTGTTATTTTTATTGCGAAAAAAATTTATTTCGATAAACATTATCCAAAATATGTTTGTTTACTTTATTCCGTTAGGTTCATTTCCAATGTCGATGTCGTAAGAAGTTCGTGCGAAAGCAAGGAGATCCGTTTTATTATGTGTACTCACAACAAAGATGATGTCATAGCTATAAATCTCATGTACCAGGAACGCAAACTCTCGACCGCCGATGTATAAACGAGTCTTTTGACGATTTTCGAAATTCTATCTCTATCGGGATGGAAAAAGATGCTAAATTTTGTAAATGAAGGCATAGCTGATACTGCTGTGCTGGGTCTTTAAAGAAAAATTTGAAATTTTCCAGAGTTTTATTATACAACGAAAGCATTCCCTGAAAAATGATTTTCCAAAATTCACTCTCTGAGAATGTATGACATCCAACTACATTATTACTTTATTATTCATAATCTAGGCCAAAGTTGCGGACGGAAGGTAAATGCATGAAAAAATTAATTGAATGACCGATATACATCCCAAATCCCCAAGCCGAACCTAAATCGCTTTGTCTAGAAACTTAAAAGTATCACTCCTCATATAACGAATACAAGCCCTAAGAAAGTATTATTCAAAATTAGATTTCTAAAGAGTGTGAAGCATGCATGCATTTGAGATTTTGCACAAACAACAACAATGTTATACGATGCACAACGATATATTTTTAATGATTTGAAGTTTTGAATGTTATACTAAGTTACATTAAATAAACAATTTCAATATTTCAAAACTCTTTGTTATATAGAACTTCACATGACCGGCAATAAAAAAGCTTTCTCTTCTGTTATCACTGAAACGCACCCATAATTATATATTATTTGTTTAACATCTTCATTTGACTAATGTATTAATCCGGCTTATACGAGATTCTAGGACGCTAAGTGAAAAGGTCAACCAAATGATATTTTAATGATATATGCTACTCTGTATTTGGTGTAAGAAACTTTTCGATAAACTTACCTTTCACAACATTGCTTTTCACATTTCTATTGGGTTTTGATGGAGTCATTTTTTGTAGTATACCGTAAAAGCAACTATCGAACATTGAATGTTTGAGTACAAAACGTGAGGGTTGGCGTTTGACGTCGTCGCAGCTTTGATAACTTGTCATGGGACAGAAAAATACATGGAGAATATTTTACTTTACACCGATTTTTTTTATCATTAGTAACTTTCTTTAGTATATTATTTCATTATTTATACCTGGAAACAAATATATGGCAAAATGTTAAGTGCAATAATTTATGGTAATTTATTTAAGAATAACATAACACGCGAATTACACAATTAATTAAGTAGTTAAATAAGGTTATAATTGTTACTCCGGCTACTTATAAATCTCAATTTATAACCAGGCGCTCGATTTAAAATACATAGTTTGAATTTCATACTAGATTTTAAGTTATGTTTTTGACTACACGGACACGTATGCTCGTTTTTGGCGTAGACTATTAAATGAGAGTTTGAAGAACTTGGGCACGGCTGGAGGTATACTTTGAATGTTTAAAAAGAGTAATAAACAAAGTATACGAGAAGTCCATCATCTTTTATTTTCAGCTTATCATTCGAGCAATAACCTTATGAGCCCCAAGAGGATGAATAACAATAAATATAAAAATATAGTAAGAGTTTTGATATAAAGAAAGGCTTTATATGTAATTGTATCTAATGCGGTTTTTATTTAACTGATTTAAATAATTTAATAGACGTTTATGTGTTACAGACACTGTGAGTTTTGAACGTCGTACCAGGAATTCTACGAAATTTTTTTCTCGCACAGCAATATTTTGTTATCCAATAATTAATTACCATCATTTTATTTTTAGACCTGGTGAAACTATATTTATTTTATGCCATTTCAGTTATCAAAATTGCTTGAGAAAATTAAATTTATTGATAAATATATTATTTGGTAAATATTTTAGTTTGTTTTATATATTTCTTTACTTATCAAATAATATTTGTAGGTTTTGGATATTTTAATAATATTATTTAATTTAGTAAGTAAAAAGTAAGAAGATGTCTATTATACAAATGTTTAGTCATTTAATGTATTATTAGAAACTCGAATTTTGCGCCATTAATAAAAATACAAAAGCCGAAAGCGCAACGAACCTGTCTCAAATTTATAAAGTCATAGGGCCATGGTTCGAATTAAGGCGTGTACCAATGAGTTTTACTCACTTAAGTACATAACTATCACTGACTCCGTGCCTCGAATAGCACGTTGAACAGTCGGTCTCGGGTGCTGTCAATAGACGGCGGTCGTTACAATCCCCAACCCGCAGTGGAGCAACGTGGTGGACTTAAGCTCCAAGCCACCCTCCTCACCCTAGGGGAGGCCTAAGCCCCTGCAGTGGGGTAAAAATGGGCTGATGAAGTGAAGTGAAGAATATATGGTTCGCTTAAGTATTACGGGTACATAATAAGTTTTTAACGTTTACTCGTTTTGATACTGGAACACCTACGTGACATATTTTTTTCAAAAAACCTCCATACATTTCCTGTTCGTTCATAAATCACAATGTGCCACATTGATGTGTTTTGATAGTTAAATGTCAAAATGTTTGTTATTTGTAAAATCAATCGAGTGATTCCGTTTCTAATTTCATTTCGACTTGATATTTTTAGTGAAAACAATTTACATCAACATTACATACAGTACAATTGAAATTTGACACCAGGATTTTCCACTAACGATTTAAAATATTGTTACGAGCGATATGTCCAGATATATAAGACGCACAAAAACACTGATTTAAGTCGATTTATGCTTCATCTATCTATATTAATGAAATTGAAGTTTCTGTCTGTCTGTCTGTTCCGGCTAATCTACGAAACGGCTTAACCGATTTCAATAAAACTTTGCAGACCTATAAAGGGCATTATCGAGGGTGACATAGGACCTTTTTGCCTATCTGTCTGTCCGTCTGTATGTCTGTTTGAGCTAATCTCCGCAACGGCTGAACCGATTCCAATGAAACTTCGCAGACGTGCAGAGGGTATTATCGGAGGTGACATAGGGTACTTTTTGCTTGTCTGTCTGTCTGTCTATATGTATGTTCGAACTAAACTTTTAAATATTTTAATGAAACTATGCAGACATTAAAAATAGTTTGTCAGGAGTGATATAGGTAACTATCATATTTGTCCGTGTGATTGTCTGTCTGTCTTTTTGTTCCGGCTAATCTCCAAAATCACTAAACCATTTCTATGAATCTTGGCGGACATAAAAAGGAGGTTATCAGGAGTGACATAAGTTGGTTTTTGTCTGTCTGTTTGTTAGGGCTAATCGTTGAAATCGTGATCAGATTTTACTGAAATTTTGCAAACATGAAGAGGGCGTTGCCACGAGTGAAAAACATATAAAAAATCGTAGTGTCTGTTAGTCTGTCTGTCTGTTCTGGTTAATCTCCAAAACGGCTGACTGACTTTGGGACCGACTTGTGGGATAGCTATTCTTCAGGCTAAAATGACTTAATGGATTTTTATGGAATTAGGTATAAAGATTTTTTAGGTAGTTAAGTTTCAGAATGTTCTAGAAAGTGTTACAATGTTTTGGAGCGTCGCGTTCCTTCAACTGTCCCGGTACAACTGTGTAGTTCACGCGAGCGAAGCCGCGGGCGGAAAGGTAGTTACGAAATAAAATTACAAATATATTTATATATGTATTTATTATTATTAAAAAAGAATATTTAAGTATGTATATCAGTTGTCTAGTAATTCATTACACAAGCGTAATACTTGTTTACTTTGGGACTAGATGGCGCTGTGTGGGTTGTCCCATGTTTTATTATTTTATTATTAAACTATCAAAAATCACTTTTATCGCACTTGCAGTTTGCACTTGACTTTTCAAGTATCTAACTGATCACTGATGTACGGCGCAGTGCCGGCCTTATATAGCATGCCGAACCCCTCTCTCCCTTGCAGCATCTCGAAGTTTCCCATAGTCGAACATTCCATATTAAAATTCTAATCACAATTCACCGTGGAAATAATCTAGACCCCGGCGTTTGCCCAATCACTTTGACAAATACCGTCTCTGAAAATGAATTTTCATATACAATTTATTTTGGTATTGAATTTCTAATTATTTCTGTATTCAGTCGACGTGTTTGTAAAGCCGCGTGATCATTCGAGTGCTTTCTATAACACATCGACGTACTTCTGTGCATAGATGTCACAATATGATGAAATGTTTCCATAAGAAGGAAATATAATTCTAGAATCGAAATTTTAAACAAAGCGATCAATTTTATTTTATTTCAATTAACATTTATCATTGTCAGAGAACACTAGATTGGCATGATTGGGTTTTTTTTTTAAGTGTTCTCCCAAGAAAGAAACATCGCCGTTTTACTCAGGGTCGGGGGAGGGGCATGTTCTTTTGACACAAAGCAATAATTGATTTGCTCAGACGTTCATTGCACACAGCATCTGTTATACGTTTCTTTTCCTGTCTTCAAGTACGGACATGATCAAAGCACAGACTAAAAACAAAAAACTAGGAAAATACATATTATATGGTATTTATACTAAAGTTAAGTAATATTATTTAAGTTGAAGGTAAAGTCCGAAAACCGTCAATGTTGACTTTACCTAGGTAATGCTGACATTAACTGAATCAGCACGTTAAAGTGCATAATAATATGAATTTTGCACTTCATTTTTATAGTTACCTAATTAAAATGTAAACATTAACTGATCGATATAAATGAAAGTCCGAAAAAGCGCGCAAATGGCGCGATTGTTATTATTTTAAGCTTTCATGTAAGCAGTAACATGTATCAAGCATTCACACCATTTTTTTAAACATAAAAATAGGTACAGTAAGCTATCCATAAAATATAGACATATGCCATCGCGGACTTTTCTTTAGTCCTATATAAGATACATAATTCCTCCATACATTATTTTGTTATTTCTTAAAAGGATTAGGCAGCGTTTTCGATGAAAGATCCCAGCCGACTTGATTTTTTTCCGACTTCTTCAACAATAATCGTCATATTTCAACAAATTTGCACAACACATTAATAAATTATGCACGTAAACCTTCCTCTTGAATCACTCTGTCCATTGATGTCAACAATATGCCAATCCGTTTGGTAGTTTTTGAGTTTATCGCGTTCAGACAGACAGACAGACAGACGCGGAGGGAGAGTTTATTTTATAATACGTAGTGACACATACATACATGACGGTGTTTTTTTGCAAAATATTTGTAAAAATAAAATGGGTAAAAACAATTATGTGAACAAGTCCGAAGCTACCAAAGACAAAATGAACTAAACAACTATACTAAATAGAACAAATCTAAACTTTTATCTATTAATGGCAACAAAAACAAATGTGCGTAGTACTTTTGATCATTCATTGATCTTGTTTATGATTGCGCGGCCTGTGATCAATCATAGTCATTGTTAATAATAGATGCAGCGTATCCATGTGGCGTATCCAGTCAATGAGGTTATAATTACTAGCTGACTAGAGACGTAATTCTATTCAATGAAAGATTAGAATTGTGGACTTTACCACAACCACTGCCACTTAAGGGGATAGTCTTTAAATCCGCAATTTCGAATTGGCAACGCTATCTCCGTTTCAATCCCTCTTCTCCGACCTATTCCTGAGGGACAAAGATGACAAGAACAAAGTCCCAAAAATACCTGTAAAATACCCGTCGAAACAGCTTGCAAGACGTGAATTGTAATCAAAATTTGCAGTCATTGAGAAAGGATGTCCCTAAGGCGGTACATTTTTTTTTGAAATTTGCAATCATATCGAATTTACGGCTCATTATTTCCAAAAACAACGAACCGACGAAAATATTTTTTTTTCAGGAATTTATTATAAAACAAGTAAACAAGATAAAGAAAAAAAAAATAAATGCGCTCTAGGTGACAGTTTTCTCCTATTACATATATTTTTTCTGTTTAATGTTTAATTAAAATTAGACACGGGCCAAACCTTCTTTTTTTGTATGAAAAGCCAACCCCCTTAAAATGCTGGATATTCTACGTATAAGTGTAAAATTCACATCGCCAAACATTGATTCCGTTTGATGATTTAGCAATTATTAATTTTTCACTTTCTAAACACACAAGTCCGCGTAATTCAAACGCGATCACTACGGTACGGAGTGGTACAAATCGAAAATATCTTCATGACCGATCCGAAGATAGCGTCGCTTAGCGTCGAAATAGTAAATTTCAGGCGTCAGCGGGTGTAATTAAGTGTACTTAAAGTATTGCTCACTGTTCTTTGCCTGTTATAGAACCGACCAAATGATTGACGGCGCATTGGCCATACAAGTTTATATGGATGCGGGCTCTAGTACACTCACTAATGCAAATACGAGTAACCTCGTTGTAACTAACTTGTGTTTATTCTGTATTAGATTATCTAAAATCACTGTACCTATTAAAATCTTATTGTTCATTTAAAACAAAGTTAGTTCAAGTTATTTCATGCTAAAGGCGATTGAATTACAATATTAATTAGGGATGTCGAATTAGTAGACCGCCCACCGAGAATATATATATATATATATACATTACACAGACAAGTCAACCTTTAACCCCCCGCTTTAAAAAACGTCAGTACGAAAACGAAATCGCCAAAAAGTGGCGGGTTGCGGGGAGAGGTCGGCTAGTTTTCATTGGCTCGTTCAAAATTGACAATTTAATAGCTTCCGACGTGCTTTCAACTGACGGCTCACTAGTGACGTAGTTATGTAGTGTCACTACATAGCCTTGGCGAATGCTACTCCCTGTTAAAGCGTGGTCTAAAGGTTGACTTGTCTGTGATATATTATGTAAAGAAAAAAATATTTTTCTAGAATTTTAGCTTTATTAAAGTAATTGTGTATAAAGTATTAGACAATATAAGTATCTATGGAAATGATAAAACGATAAGGATCCAAAATGGCCTGTCATCAGGAACGGATGGCGGGAGGAGGGAGTGTTATGGTGGCATCAAGACGTAGGTAGCGTGGTTAATCATTTGTACCTACTAAAGACATATTCCTTGATTTAGTGAAACATCGACAGTGAATATCAAATACGTGAATCGAGTTGAGATGGTTTGATATGTTTTTGGGAAATGATCAGGTCGAGAAGGAAACTAAACTAATAAGAAACCAGATTGTACGGAGACATTTTATTACAATATTAGTTTTAGTAGAAAACATGGGTATAAATACATGCAGTCTATTCACTGATTGGCCAAATATATTCGGCTATAGAATGTCAGACGAGTGGTGGCTAGCCCGCTTCTTGTTTAGTAGGTCGTGGTTCAAATTTCAAATTCTAGTAATTGGCATATATACCAATGAGTTTTTTCTGACATATATACATAATTATCCGCACTGACTCCGTGCCTCGGAGAGCAAGTTAAGCCGTCGGTTCCGATTGTCATCATTACATGGCAGTCGTTAAAATCCACCAACACGCACTGGAGCAGCGTGGCGGATTAAGCTCCAAGCGCCCTTATTAAAAGGGCCGGCCTAAGGCCTGCAGTGGGGCATGATGGGCTGATATGGTACTGGGCTTTAGATCGGTCATCCTCGGCCGTTGATTTAGTTAGGAGTTGCTGGTCAGTTTTCTACCTTCCAGAATTACTCCACTATTATGAATGTTTTTACGAAATTATGAAGCACTAAGCAGCGTTCATATACCACGATTTTAGCCCAAATTACTAATTCTTTCATACACGATATTACTAAGTATTCTTTTTACTTATTTAAAGTACGACGGGCTTGAACGCGCAATCATCTCCTTCGGCGTGACAAGAAACCGCCGCGCGACTTACTAACGAGTATGTGACCTAGTTAACTAGACAAGTATTTTTCACCTGTTTAATTTAAATTATGCTTTTCAACATTGAATTTACTCCATGAATATTTTAAAAACTTCCGTTCTGAATACAATAGTTATGCAAATATTTATGTATAAAAAACATTAATTTATTAAATAATACACTCTACATTAAAATCTAATTAAAAAACTAAAAACACCTACAAATTAAAAATACTAACTAAATAATGATAAACGAATAAATTTTAAAGAGACGACGGGTTCAGGGTGCCGAAGATACTTTCCGCGTTGCCACGCTGTATTGCGACACTGACCCTCTGAACAAGGTATTCCTCGTTCAAAGGATCCATACAAGAATTTAGAATATGAAAACACTTTAAAATAAGAAACTACAAAATACATCTGAGGTAGCATCTCAGTCGTTCTGTCCAACTACAATCACTAATTTTATGGTCTGAATTTTCCGATTTGTAAGTTAACAGCTGACGACGTCTGTCGGACACCCGCCATTTCTGTTCACGTTCGTTTCATGGATCAAATTGATATTCAACACTAATATCATGCGCCGCTGCCGTCAATTTTTTTTCGTTGAGCTTAGGGTTTAGTGGTAGAATGTAGAGGTAGCTACTGATACTTGACGACCGCTTGGCCTAGTGGGTAGTGACCCTGCCTACGAAGCTGAGGGCCCCGGGTTCGAATCCCAGGTCGGGTCAGTATTTATATGATTAATATTGATACTGGTACCGGGTCTTGGTTGTCAATGTATGTGGGGTCTTCACTTGGCACCCAGAACACAAGCTAATGCTTAGTTTGGGGCCTGGATGTTGTTGTGATGTATACGTTATTATTATTATTATTATTATTACTGGTAGAAGGTAGTGTGGTTAGAATTGGTAGCAGGGGATAGCACTTGGAGTCACGGGTGCAGCGTACTATTTATTAGCAAAAATATTTTTTTAAATTTTGCCTATTTCTAAATTAATTTTTTTCCATATTGCTAATTGTTACAAAACCAAAAAGCATAGTACCAGTTATACGAGCTTTTTCGAAAATCGTATTACTAATTTAAATTTTAAATATTCGTAAGAACGACACGCTTTAACGTACCGATTCGGTCATCCAACTGACTTTATCACGTGAATGACGTCTGCAAGTACTGAATCACTTGTAAAAAAATTAAGATTTTAGAAAATTTTGATCCTTTTTGATCTTAGGTTGCCAGAATAAATAGCATGGGTCTCGGCTACAAATATAGCTCCTGATTTTTCGTCTTTCGAATGGGAGTTATATTTTTGAAATTTTCTTGTCATTTGTAAAATAGTATGATTCCAAACTTATACTATTAATCGTAAAGCAAGTACTTTGTTGTATCCGAATCGAGAGCCGACGAAATTGCAAATAAACGGTAAATTAATATGATTTCTTAAGGAACTCACGATAGCCTATTAATATGTCTACGACATATTTCATTGAACATAATTGGATTCATTTTACATATACGCCACTCATGAACGACTTAGTTAGGCGTTGTTGCCTCAGGATCTCAGATATTGCTAAGCCATTAACTCGAGAATACCGTACCCAAAAAATTACGACTTATTTAACGCTTTATACACGGTTAATACATTATCGTGTATGATTTACATAAACGTTAAAACGCTTTTGACTCTATTACATTTACCATACCATACCATACCATCAGCCCATTAATACCCCACTGCAGGGATTTAGGCCTCCCCTCGGGATGAACGGGTTTGGAGCTTAATCCACCACGCTGCTCCAGTGCGAGTTGGTGGATTATATTTACTAACGTATTATAATCTATTATACTACTATTAAAACAAGATAAATATACCGCGTTGTGATAACAAAATTGTGAGCAAGAAAATATACGCCGTAGATCAAATATACACCTGTTGATGTTTTTGGAATATCCGCTGTGAAGTTAGAATTTTGTGTGAAATCACACGAAAAACTCGTACTAATAAATAAAATAGAGATTTTGAAGTTTATATTTCATGAAAATTTCAAGGTTAAGCAATGGTCTCATAACTACGAATCACAAAAAACGTCGAAAAAAATGCGTTCTTTGTATGGGGACCCCGGCAATTATCAAAAAATCTTTTTTTTTAATGTTTGCTGTAATTGCGGCAATAGTAATACTCGTACACACTCTGTGAAAATTTCAATAGTAACTTAGTAATATTTCTCGTTGGTACCCTCTGGGTACGGAATCCTAAAAATCAAGGACGTTCATAGAAATATCAAGTTTGAAACAACAAAAAGAGTTATTAAGTTAAGGCCATAGAGTTAAACAAAATATGTTTGTATGTAACGGTATAGTTGGGGAACACGTTCCTGATTATATTAACGATACGATCGAGGAGCTCGTCGCCTATAAGACATATTTACGATATAGTTAAAATATCAGAAAAAGAAGAATCTCTCACAAAAATAAATGAGATCCCCCATAAAAAAAATCCTTTAAAAATTAGCTAAATCTGGCAACTCTTTCGCTGTAAAAAGTTTTGAAAACTTAGGAAAATGAAATGAAGGCTTTAATAATATATCAGTTTTGTATCATTATAAAGCCTACGTTAGCGTTTTCTCAGTAGACGAAGCAGCCGTTCCAAATTGATAAACAAATAAACGAATTACGTCTGTATTGATAAATGACTAGAGTTATTAAGAAACTTTGCCAATTTACGCCGTTCGGTTTATTCAACGGTCGATAAAAGAAAAATTGACATTCATGTTAGTTTTGTAGCGTAATCGTCGAAAGTTATATTAGGAGAGTTTAACTAAATAAGTTATCGAGAGAACAGATAGATCTTATTAATTAGACATAAACTATTATGGTGTTAAAATGGCATTTTATGTAACAGCCCAGAGTTCTGTGTGACGCAGTTAAAAACACACGGCAACATCTTCAGACTTTATTTCCGCACTTACTACAACTCTTTTATGCTTTCACTTGTTGTTATTAATGAACTGTCATTTCCCTTCTCATGATTTTTGTATTTGAAGGCTTAGATGTCCTAGCGCTTTCCAAAAACCTACCATCAGATAAAATTAGTCTTCGCTTACATTTCACTGAACTTTCTGGAAAAGAACTACAACTTTATTAATGTCGAGGTTGTGTACTTTAATAATATTTGTACCACTCTGTCTTTATTTATGCTGGCACGACATGCCACAGAAGGAAGACAACTTGTCACAGACAAAGCTCTTTTCGCAGCTTGTTTTTATTGCCGGATTCATAACTCATAAATAATCCAAAATTAACATATTTTGTTCTCTAAATATTTATGGATAAATGTAATGTCCATCCGCGACTATGCTTGTGTGACATACTTTTTTTCTGTAATAAGTATAATAGGTTGGTATGCATATTCCGATTCCTTATCCGTCTCCGTTCTCGTTCTCCATCTTTGATTCCGATCCTGATCTCGATCCCAATCGCGATCCCGATTACAGTTCTGATCTAGACTTTAATTTGATTCAAGACCTGGTTCTAATCTCAAAATTTCAGGGTCACTATTACAACTGTGTAAAGTTTCGGCTGATTTCAAGCTGTTTCAAGTTTCTCGTTGGTTTAAACAGGTAGAACGAATTTTTCTTACTTATATTTGTTTTCATAATTGAAAATGCAAACAAAAAAAAAACTTTTAAAAAGTGAAAATTCATAAATTAAAAATATAACACTTCAATTCTATTTATATGTACAGATTTCACGTTTTATTTTCTAAAAAGACTATATATATGTGAATGCTTAGCAACTAAATTAATATTTTATTTAATTACTGACGTGTTATACACTGGTACGAGTATATACAAGATAGGAAAACACCCTTACTTACGTTGTCGTCAATCGGCTCTATTTTATCGTTTAACTACAATAGTTTCTTTTGATTTTAGTATATCGATAATAATCCCTGGGACAACCCTCACAGCACCATCTAGTCCCAAGGTAAGCAAGTATCATGCTTGAACTCTGGGTACTATACTGGATACATACTTAAATATAATTTATGATATATACATTTATATTTCATGTGTCGTGATAGCCCGAGCGCAGCGAATCTGTTTCAAATTTATGAGGCTATGAGGATGTGGTTCGAATCCGGGCGTGTACCAATGAGTTTTTCTAACTTAAGTACATATTACTGACTCTGTGCCTCGGAGAGCACGTTAAGCAGTCGGTCCTGGTAGCTGTCAATAGATGGCAGTCGTCCACCCGCATTGAAGCAGCGTGATGGATTTAAGCTATAAGCTCCCCTCGACCTGGGGGGAGGCGTAAGCGCCTGCAGCGGGGTATAATGGGCTGATGGAATGGAAATCACATTTATACCTACTTTACATCCAGACACGGAACAAATAGACATGTTCATGCAAATAAATACTTACCCTGGGCGAGAAACGAACGCGCGACCTTTAGTTCTACAGTTATCGGTCAGTCACATTGCTAAACAGAATAGAAAACAATTTTCACATTGCTTTGTCAACAAAATCTAGTGCACATTTTAGTTTATATGTATCCATGTGACAATTTATTTGTTCACTCTAGTACAAGTAGCAGTGACTAAAAATGGGGGTTCTAATTATACTAAACTCTGTGGGATAATAAAATAAAAAAATCAGTAATCACTCCATACAATAGAATTACAACAATTGCGATAATTGTTTATTATGTAAAATTTTCATCCGATGAAACACTTGATGGAAGTTGTGGCGCGGATGGTAAAGCCATTGGCCTCGTGTAAGCTTGAAAAGTACCTACAATCATTTGTCCATCATCTGCCTGGCGTTCTTTTCTCTTATTCACTAAACCTTGTTCCTTTGGTTCATTTTCAGCATGTTCGGACGTCTGGTCACGATCCTCTTTGGTTGCACAATCAGCATCAATTTCATTTTCACCTGTTTTGGTGACTTCACTATGTTCATTTTCTGCCAATGTATTAAGTTTTTCCACGAGAGGATCAAATTTAGTTACCTTTTCATATGTGCCTCTGGTGTTCCTTTTGAAATCATAAGCAGGATAAAGCCATGGATAATTTGTACTTGGATCTGGTTTTTCGTCTTCTTTAAAGTAAAAATTAATTATGTACACCAAAGGAGAATCATTTAGTACGATTTTAGAATCAGAAACAGTCGATATTTCTACTCCGAATGTTCCATCAGAGCAGACAGAATAAATTGTAAGAAATATTAGTATTGAAATGAAAATACCTTCGGGGCTAGTTTTCGACATTATTTTTAAAGACTATGTCTCATATACTAGGCCTTTAGATATTTATAGCAAACGCAGGAATTATGCGATGTGCAAGAAAATGCAAATAACTAGAATTACCAGTTATTGATGCTGATAAATGCTGTCGGCGAACCCTACGGTACAATTTTAGTAGTTTTTATTGTTTGAAATATTATTTTGACCTCATAAAATTTTAGGATTTATTAAAAAAATCAAGTGGGTGACTTAACACCTTTCTCAGGAAAAAATTGCAAAACAGTTTAAACTAAATTTACTATAAAAGTAATGATATCTGGGACATCCCGCACGGCGCCATCTAGTCCCAAAGTAAGCAAGTATTATGCTTGTATTATGGGGTACTAGGCAACTAATATACATCATTAAATATTCCTCACAATATATACAGAAATAAATATTTTCACACCCAGACGGGGAACAAATAGACACGTTCATGCATGCACATAAATATTTGTACGGGCGGGAATCGAACCAGCGATTCTTGGCTCCGCAGTCTCTAACCACTCAGCCAATCGGTCAGTCAACTACCTTACTATCTTTCGTCATTTGCGATCGTTACTATCTTTAAACACTAGTACAATTGATTATCTAAGTTTTACTGTCCATAACCACACTCTACCTGAAAGTGACAAGTTTTATTAATTATGATATGACAAAACTAGACGAAACTTGTATTATGGGTACTAGGCAATAGATACCCACATTTACTTTCATAATTATTGATTAGATCACAATAACAATAATAATATAATACATGGAATTCCACACAGCTCCATCTAGTTCTAAACTAGCAATTAGTATTATGAGTACCAGACAACTGATATACATACTTAAATATTCTTTATAATATATACATATAGAGATACACTCAGACACGGAACTAATAGACATGTTCACGCACACAAATATTTGCCCGGGCGGGAATTGAACCCGCGATCCTTGGCTCCGCAGTTATGATCTCTAAAGACTCGACCAAAATTAAATCAATAGAATTAACGAATAGGTAGTTTGTTTCGCTTCTGTGAATTGAATCAAAGGGTTATGAATAACTACAAACTTTACACGGACAAAGAAAATGTGTAAACAGGTAAGAGTTCAGTAACAAGAATTCTTGACAAGTACATACATAAGTTATAAGCTTGTACGATGCTTATTGTACAAATACTATTGCAGTCGTTTATGCACTACCTTGAGGAGAAACCGTCTATAGCTTTTTAACATTTTAAATATTAAAACATGACGATTTCCCCTCTTAAGTACAACGAAACAGAAATGAATTTACGGAAATGGTACTCGGAAGTGATGTCATAAATAGTTACCTTTCAAAATATTAGTTAATTGATATATCATCATCATCATCAGCCCATTTTTACCCCACTGCAGGGGCTTAGGCCTCCCCCAGGGTGAGGAGGGGGGCTTGGAGCTTAAGCTCACCACGCTGCTCCACTGCGGGTTGGGAACTGTAACGACCGCCATCTATTGACACCGTCCGGGACCGACTGCTTAACGTGCCCTCCGAAGCACGGTGTCAGTGATATTGTGTACTTAAGTCAGAAAAACTAATTGGTACACGCCCGGATTCGAACCATGGCCCTGTGGGGCTTTATAAATTTAAGACAGGTTCGTTGCGCTCTGGGCTATCACGACACTTGTGCTCTGGGCTATCACGACTACGACACGACATAATTGATATATCTTCCTGGTTATTTTCACAATATTAAAAATCACTTCATTTCACTGATTTTTTTTGTAATTTATTGCAAAAATATTTTTATTACTACACATACGTAATGATAACTCTAGACAAAGTGTTACTAAATAACCGGTTAAGTACTGTAACGGCCGCGTAAGTTTGTGTGAGTGGAACTCCACAGAGTACTGGCGGTAGGTAGACAGACTTACTATGGTAAGATTGTGTTTAATTTTACGCATGCGTACATAGCCAGCTGACTTACTAAGGATGCATAGGTACTTAGTTCGCAATGCCACGTCCGGGTATTTCTAGGTTCATGTTTTACTCTGTCAAAAACTGTCAAAAACTGTCAAAAACTGTCAAAAACTGTCAAAAACTGTCAAAATATCTATAGGTTTATTTTCTTAACCAAATCAAATATCTTTACTTCGTAGCTATTGAAGTTGCGTCGCACTGTCACTGAAAATTGAACGCGCCCTGGATATTTGTACGCTATATAAATCAAGGTACACCTACGAGCCTACTATTAGTTTCTGCCTCTTTCTATTGAGACTCGCATTTCGGACTGGCTTGCCTGCTTTATTCTTTTAACTCTATGAATGAAATAAGCCACGAGAGCATTTGAATTTATTACTTTGTGGGCACAAAAACGCACAATTCCTTCATACATTATTTTAATATAACTCAAAGGGATTAGTCAGTGTTTTCGATGAAAGCTGTCAGAAGCTTTATTTTTCTCGATATCTTTAACAACCATCGTCATATTCCAACCAATTTAGACAAAACATTATTAGTTATACACGTAAACCTTTCTTTTAAAACACTACGTCCATTGGTGACGACCGTATGAAAATACATATGTTAGTTTTTGAGATTCAGACAGACAGACACAATATGTAGTGACAATACGTAATGTGTTGTTTGGTATTACGGAATCCACTCGAAGCGAGTCCGACTCGCACTTGACCGGTTTTTTTCTATGGCTAAATTTGTAATGAGTGATTATATCTGAATATATATTATTCATGAATTATGTTTGTTATGTGTTGAACACGAGACTACAGTTGTCCTAAATAACGTGGAAATGTGTCACGTACGACAATTTAATAGCTCAAAATGATTGATTCGACGTAACCATACGTTGCTTGTTAATATTAAGAAAATTCTGAAAATCAAAGCGAAAATTGTTTTTTTTTTTTGTATAATACTTCCGATCGCATGATTACAGTTTAAAAAAAATTATTGTATTGAAATTATTTTATCGATTTTAATGAATAATAAGCTAATGACAGTGAAGATGATTTCTATACTGTAACAAACAGACTAGTATAATTGTTTGATAAGTAATCGATTTATACAGGAGAAGATAAATTGAGTGCGAACTGTTAAAGTGGCAAATCACAGCGGTAAGGTTTCAGTGTAGCGCGAGACCTCGTAGCGTTCTGTAGCGGCCTACGGCTACGAATAAATTTACGCGAAATCGTAACGAATATTGCTGTAATAGACATATATATATTAAACGTGACAAATCAGCTACAGTTAATTGATTAAATGTTTATATTTTTCTCCATAAATGTGAAAAAAAAGAATTTAAATTGTTTCTTTATATTTGAATTTATAACATTTGGAAATTAAATTAAAATTATAAAAAAATAAACATGATATACTTACTTATACAATACATAATAAGTTGTCGATTGGTTTTGCTGGTCTAGGTGTTGAGTCCTAATTTCAATATTATCGTTGGTGAAAATAGTAAAACACGTGAAAAATTTGTGTCACACAATACTAAAATATTGAGATATATCGCGTCGGTCGGTAGCCGCCGTCGGGATATCCCTCCCGGCAGACGCCTCTTTCTCAAGCGTAGTATTTATGTTTGACCCGTAACCAAACTGTATAGATACTTTAACATATTTTAATGTGAAAATTACACCTACCTATGTTTTTTATTGAATTTCTTAGATGATACCTAATATCTAGAAATTAAAAAGAGATGAAAAATGTCGCTTTTAAATATAAATAAAGCTTTTCGTCATTTGGAAATAAACATAATATTTTTATTAACTTTTATCAACTATTTATTAGTACTTAATATTTTTAAATGACAATAACTTCACACCAAGTGCAATTGTGTTTTGCGTATCGTTGTTTTTACGGCTATGAATCGAAATAAATAGTAAGATTTTTCACAATTTGGTGCATTTGGTCCGTCGAAAAGAAAATTCCAACGAATTTTAACGTGGGAGTCACCTGTAGATGGGTCTTTGATATAGAGGTCTCGAAATGACTTTCATTTAAGTACTAGGTTGTTGAGATATGCACTCCTAAAGTCTTAAAAAGTGGCTTTAACTTTTGACCCCTTTTAACTTATCAACTATGGGTGGAAAATTTTAAAAAAAATTTTACACATATGAAACACTTTCATTGAAATATGGTTTGAATATTGAGCAGTTTTTATACAACAACGTCTTAGCCCCAAACTAAGCATTAGCTTGTGTTTTGGGTACCAAGCGAAGACACCACATACATATAACAACTAAGACCCGGTACCAGTATCAATATTCATCATATAAATACTGACCCGACCTGGAATTCGAACCCAGACCTCCAGCTTCGTAGGCAGGGTCGCTACCCACTAGGCTAAGCGGTCGCCGTTTCCTTTTAGACTCTCTATTTGAATTCACTGTGCGTGGTCCGACATGTAGTCGTCTTGCTTTCCAATACATTCTAAATTATTTTTCTACAAACATTTTTATTTTGATGTTTTTCGAATCTCGCTAATTGTAGTTTGTTTGTTTGTTAGTTTGTAGTAATTGCTTGAGTGTAGAGAGACCACTCGAAATTCAAATATTCACCATATTCTAATATCGACACTTCTAGAATTTTCGAGTCCTAAATTTTTATTGGTGACTTTTACAGCAAAAAAATAAATTCTTCCTTTGGAGAAACTGAAAGATGCGAGAGCTAATGCAGATGATAGTGAAATTCTACGCGGGCGAAGTCGCGGGCGATAACTTGTACTGTCAAAACAACAGAATGTGTTAATAACACGAATATTAATTTTAATAGCTATGTATTTATGTTTGTTGTACTGTACATAACTATCGAGAAAATAAATATTTTATACGTTACCTTGAATATAACAAAACAGTAATGGTTTCAATTTTATTATACAGGATGAGGTTTTAATGACCAGCCAATTTTAATAATTGATAAAAATTCTTTGGCCGTCTTGTTCCTTTTTAGTATCGTTCAATAGGAAAATATTCAGTTAAGACTACGTAAACCTTTTCCAAAACTACCAATATACTAGTCACCGTTCGGGCGCCAGTGCACGTACACGCGTCCCGCCCACATGCCCCATGCCCCGGCCTTTCGCTCTATGTAAGTAGAAGGTACCCAAATTTCGTCAAAAAATATTTAGGATATAATTATTGGTTATAAATATTTGACCTTTATTTTTATTTACGTAATGAGGTCTATTGGTGATACCTAATATCTAGAAAATTTTTGGCTGGTTACTAAAATCTTATTCTATATCTTTAGAGCATATATAGACAATAAAAAATTAAAAATGAGCTTATAGAATTTTCAATTTGGTGAAAAATATACAAGTTTTAAGAACAACATTCAATTAAAACGTTTACTGTGGTATTTTTATAATGTTCAGCGAGAAAAACCGAAACATACTTCAAATATGAAAATGGAAATCGATGAAAATAATCAAGACGAGACAAATATTAATGGTAAGTGTACAAATTTTTTTTACACTTGAAATTTTTTTTTTTAGTAAATGCCATACACCACCTGTAAACAGACAGGTGCAAGTACCCATCAATAGAACAAATTATTCTATTCTCGGTTCTTAGTCTTTTTTTTTGAAAAAAAAAATTTAAAGTTGAAAAATCATCAAATGTTTATATTAAAGTTTAAAAAGCTATTATAAAAATTTAAATTTGGAATCTCCCGATAGAAATAAACTAACGTTTAAAAAGTTTTTAATAGAACAGGTTTAAAAATTGTCAAATGAGAGTGTCGTGATAGCCCGAGCGCAGCGAACCTGTTTGAAATCTATAAGGCCACGTGCCCGTGTTTCGAATCTGGGCGTGTACCAATGAGCCTTTTCTGACACAAGTACATTAACTATCACTGACACCGTGCCTCGGAGACATAGACAATTGTCTGTGCTCGGAGAGCACGTTAAGCAGTCGGTCTCGGTTACTATCAATAGATGGTGGTCGCTACAATTCGCCAACCCGCATTGGAGCAGCGTGGTGGGTGTAAGCTCCAAGTCCCCTCATCTTGAGGGGAGGTCTAAGCCCATGCAGCGGGGTATAAAAAAGGCTGATGGAATAGAATGGAATTTTCAAATTATTTTTGATCCTAAGGCGTCGGGGACCGGTAAGTAATCACAAACACCTATATTTTGTTGTGATATGAAGGAACATAATAAAAGGTGGGAACTGAGGTAATAATTACCGACGCCTTTAAGAATCAACAATAAATAGTAAATTAGTAAACTGTATTATTTCAGACATTTTTTGATGCTGAAAATAAAATGTTTTATAATATTTACTTATCTGTATCCAGCCAGAGGTATTTTGAGATAAGCAAGATTACATATAAAACAAAAATGAATAAATATATAAAATTTTGATCAAATTCATAAATCCCATCATTCGAGAGCCCAGGGACAGATATATCTTCTAAAACTTGTTTTTTTTTTTTCAATTCTGTTAGTTCTTAATAAATTTCTAGTACATCTTGAACGTTAATATTATTTCTTTTCGTAACATCAAAATATAACTCGAATTAAATGATTTCAGAAATGAGGAACGGGGGGATGAGCTATCTTAAATAAAAAGTAATTGAAAATATAAAATAAGATGCAAAAAATAACATAAAATCGGTTGCACCAAATCAAAACTCGTTTAAATACTTACAAAATTTAAGCACATTTCTTCCTTTAGTTCACAAACATTAATATACTTATTGGTCATAAATCACGATACACTTGAAAAAAAAAAATCGTGGGCTTAATGTCCACTGATGAACCTCTAATCTTTATAAACGTATCATTGAGATTGACCATTTATCAAATTTCCTTTGTGACAACAATTTTCATGAAAGCTCAGTAAAAGGAAATGTAAAGAAAATGATTAGACGTCGTTATTATTGTTTACTAAATCACCTTAATGGATTCTTTCGACTTACCGAAAGTCAAGAACTTCATATTTGTTTGGAGGATTTGTCTTTTTTTTTAATTTTTTTGGTTTTTTTGGCTACATATATATTTACTATTATATATAATAAAATATTAATGAACATTTTAAAGTAAATGTCAATTTATAACTATACGTGTCCAGTTTATATACGAAATCTTGGCACTCTGTTCGGCAAAGCAATTTTTTTGAAGAAAAATTGAAATTATATAAAACATTATACTCGTACTTATTTGTAAATAAGAACTATTTATTCACCTACTAAACTTTTAAACTTCAAAGGATTTCTGCGATACAAAAAGTAAATAGACTGCTATATTTCAGATAATATTGTAGCTTTCTGCTGGTGAGAATTCTTGTGAAACGAACGGGGATACCAGACTAACTATCATGGAACTATGTGCTAGAACTAAAAGCAAGTATTCAGAAAAAGTACTGAGAAGAACATGAGTTGTACATAAAACGAGCAGCTCTTTCTGAATTGTTGCTCCTGATTCTAATTATGAATTATTTAATGTTTAAAAGAAAGATCTGAATATACTTCTTTCACTATCTGCCATTATATGCCCTGCACGAGCTTAGGCCTCCCCCCACGGTGAGGGGGCTTGAAGCTTTAATCCACCACGCTTCTCCGATGCAAGTTGGCAGATTGTTACGACCGCCATCTATTGATAGCAACCGGGATCGACTGTTTAACGTGCTCTCCGATGCCCGGAGTCAGTGATAGTTATGTATTTAAGTCAGAAAAACTCATTGGTTCGAATCCCAGGTCGGGTCAGTATTTATATAATGAATATTAATACTGGCACCGGGTCTTGGTTGTTATATGTATGTGGTGTCTTCGCTTGGTACCCGAAATACAAGCTAATGCTTAGTGTGGGACCTAGACGTTGTCGTGATTGTGTGTGTTATTATTATTATTGGTACACGCCCGGATTCGAACCACGGCCGCAAGGCCTTATACATTTGAAACAGGTTCGCAGTGCTCGGGCCATCACTACATTTTTCACTATCTAAATACGTAGTACCTGATGACAAGGATAGTTATTATTTTATATCGTCTAAAAAGTGTGAAATACGTCTCTATCGAGTTCGTGATTTTGTATATTTAAAACATTAAACGATAAATCTGTTAATGACGAGTTTAAAGTTTATGTTATTAAATTAGATACCAACAAATATGTTCGCTTGAAACTTTAGAAGGAGGTTATGATTTTTACATACAGAACCCCGAAAAAGTTAATCATACGATATGTGACACTTTATTTGTTCAGTTAGGCCGAAAAACACTTTCGTCACAGACATGAGCTATGTTCATGTGCAAAATATATACTGTAAGTATATTTTTTGTATTTTTCCATTGTAATAATAAATTAGTAAAAAAGCTTTTTCTTGTGCTGATTAAAAACTAACATATGAGTTATAATTAATCAACAAATTCGGTCCAATTGTCAGGGCAAAAAAGCTTTCATAAAATTCTATTATTATTATAATTCTAATTACGAAGTACATTATTTAGGGTACAGTTAGGTACAGAAAGCTTTTTGTTTAAAATGACGTAAATGCTCTCTTTTTATATGTTCTTGTCTTTCCGTACAAATGTTTAATCGAAAAATTCGTCGAAAATTGATGTGAAATAGAAATAATTTTTTTTATAAATTTTATGGCTACACCGTTAAACAACACTGAAGACAGTTCCTTTACATATGACAATAATTAGAAAGCTGAATCTGGGCACTCATATTGAATTTATAGATTTAGAGAGAAGGTCTTTGACAAGGTGGATTCGACAATGATGATGAGGTTGTAATAGGGATATGTTTTAACAGAGATATGACATAAATATGTTTTAACAGGGATATGTTTTATGTTTTATGTTGTAATAGGGATATGTTTTAACAGAGATATGACATAAAAATATTCATTATTTAAATAATTTTAATTGTTGATAATGCCCCTTTACAGCAGCTATCCTTCAGGACATACCATGGGACATACATTTTGGAGTTAACCTATTTTTTTGTTATTTTACCTTTTTAATTATATTTTATCTGACGGGTTAATGTTGCGGGCTTTGTTGTGGCTGGCCTGTTTCAGTATCTTTTAATTTTTTATAGATGACATGGATTCATCGTGCCATCTCAAAGGATGCAATTGACTATTATTGTTGGGTCAAGTAATAACTATTTAGTGTATATGTAATGATTGTTAGTAATAGTAGATGTAATGGAATGTATATGTACAAAAAATGACAAAGTGGAGTGTATCAAGTGTACCTATAACCAATAAACAGTATGAGTATGATGGTAAAAGCTTCTATGGTAAAAGTGAAATGCTATGAAAAGCCGGAAGAGAATACAAGGACAGAAGGATCATAGTCTAACAATACAGAAATCGGTAAACAACAATTAAGATAGAAGAAGAAACAGGAAGTGCGAAGACAAGACAAGGATTTAGACAAAGACGTCCATTATCGCCGTTGATTTTCAATGTATTAGTGTATTATTACAATGTATTATTCATTGAATGTGTAATTAAACAGTTGAATGATACATAATTAACGGAGAGAAATTACAGTATATTAGTTTGTCTGTGACATTGCAGCAGTAGCATAAAAAGCTTCAAATTACAGAAAATGCTAGATCAGATGGGCACCATATTCGAGAAATTCAGTTTGAAAATTAATGTTAACGAAACAAAGACATTAACCACATCTAAAACCATCAAAAGTCGTACCACAATCAAAGTTAATGACATCTCAATCAATAAAAGAAGTTTAATACTTCTTTTATTAATATATATTAATTAATATAATATAACATAATAATAATATAATACGACGACCGCTTAGCCTAGTGGGCAGCGACCCTGCCTGCGAAACTGGAGGTCCCGGGTTCGAATCCCAGGTCGGGTCAGTATTTATATGATGAATATTAATACTGGCACCGGGTCTTGGTTGTTATATGTATGTGGTGTCTTCGTGTGGTACCCAAAATACAAGGTAATGCTTAGTTTGGGACCTAGACGTTGTTGTGATTGTGTGTGTTATTATTATTATTATAATTTAAATATAGTCAGCAAGATAACGCACGATTTTAGATGCATTACAGATATAAAAATGAGTATAGCTAAAGCAAAATACAATTTAACAAAAGGAACATACTAGTTTATTAAAACCTACTTAAGGAGCTTTGCACTGTTCGGTTAAGTTGCTGTATCTATGTAATAAATAAATAAATCTATAGTTGGCGTCATCTGCTCACTTGAAACTTTTTGTTGCTCTACATGCTCCATAGGTTTGCATTACGTTCAGCCGAACACTCAATATTTAAGTCTTTTAATCACAACCGCAAATTTTTTTCTGTTAAATTTCTAATAATTGAAGCCTTTGGACTTAGGTTCAAAGATTTATAGAGATTTATTAGACTGGTAATATAAGCACAAAGAGAGTCCGTTTAAACTTTTATCAACATGTAAGATGGAGGAATTAGTGGAATTGGTCAGTTAGCTCCCTTAACGCCTTTTTCTATAGTCCTCATTACATTTTTGCACATTTGTTTTATTGTAATGCAAATATATTTTTTTCAATTAAATAAAATGAGATAAAATACCCGAAGGACCGGATATCATATTTTTGGAACCGATTGTTTCTGAATAGGTAAAAACCGGGTATACCCGGTTTTCTTGGAACCGGGTAGAACCGGGTGCATGCTCTAATCATGACACAAAAGAGATGCACTTTTGACATGATTGAAATATATCAAATAAAGTACGGTTTATCGATTTTATTTCAGATTTAATAAAAGCATATCGCGTTTTCCTACGTTTAAGCTTAAACACACCGTGAGTCCATATTATCACATTTATATGACTGTGTAAACGAAAACATTGTAACCTTTGTAAGCGTGTTCAATGTCTGTTATTTTTGGCCCACTGTATTAATAAACGAGATACAACAAAATGACATGTTACTCTAGAATAACTTCATAAAGAATAGTTTGACCGAAAATGCTATACCGCGCCTCATAATTTTGGAATATTAATGATGTATGACCTAAGGCACGAATTGACTAGAAGCCCTCTTATACGTTTACCGTCTAACCAATCATACTTTAGCTAGCTCGTTTGAGATGACAAGTTTCAGTCCAAGTTTCAGTGTGCGAGGTCCCCGCGCGCTGGTCTTTACCCCTGCGAAATCCACGCGCGTCTATCTTCGACCCTGCAAAATTGCGTTCGACATTTTATATACTGTGAAGTGACATTTTTGACTCTATTAAAACCAAATGCTGGTCAAATTAATTTACTCTATACATTGGACCCACATTCGTTTCTACACATTTACATCGAAATCACAGGATTGAAAACGTTTAAACCAACTTTGTGCTACTCTTACTGACACCGTATTAGCGCCAGAAACGGTACAAATTTTTTTCGCAGCTCGCGTTACATTTTTTCCTTCTTTATTATAAAATTTTAAAATGTACCGAATTTCTTCATTACATTCAGTGATTTTAACAGATAGGAAAACAAATGAAAACCGGCGGGAAACAATATTTTACTAATTTGTTTCTTTTTTTGAAATGTAACCTTTTTAATGGTATCAAAACCAGCCAGATACAACTAGTACAGCCAAAAAGATTTTCTTAAAAGTACAAACTAAATGCTAAAAGACTTTTCCCCCGACCTAATTGTATTATGTTATGTTGAATTTCTATAGTTTTTGCAGCTTTATTGAAAAAAATTATTACAAAACTTAATTTTTGTATAACGAAAAATTGGTTTAATGTGTTTACCTAAGTTTCTTACAATGTCTAGCAGTCGATATGACGCAATATATAACAGCTAGGCCTCTCTCCTTGTCACGTTTAGTTCGACAACCCTCACTTTTGTACTTAATTGACAACCCTAAACGTTTTTAGAGTTCCTTAGGCAAATGGTGATAAAACAGAACCCTTATGTTTTGTTCTGTCCCTCGGTTTGTTCATCGGTTTGTCACAATCTTATCCTTAATTTCTGACGTTTTACAGGCTTACCTTATGTCGTGAGGCATGAAATGAAAATTTTATGACGTATAAATCCCGGAATCATGAACATTATTCGTTTAATAATGTATTCGGTAAGTGAAATTTCAAAAAGTTATCAGGGATCATTTCGAAATCCATATCGTTCATGAATGAAAATGGAAATATTGTAAGAAAAATGGGAACGTATTAAAAATGTTTAACAAAAAACCGTTCATTAAAATAATAATATTTTTTTATTGAAAATATTCAATCGGCTTTGAAAACTTCGTTATAGTAATAGACTGTCAGCTAAGGCCGTTTTTGAGAGTTGTTATTACACGATTTGATCACATTACATTATCGTGTTACGCTTAGTACAAACAATACAGCCGATTTAAAGAGCCTTTCTTTTATAAATCGTGGAATTGCGGAAGATTTAGGAAGTTACATTATAAAATTGCCGTCTGCAATAAGAAAAATGGTATAAAGCTCTCTGACTGTCACTCCAAGACGAAAACTCGAAAACGAAAAGCAATTACTCTATATTACCCTGCCGTCTGTTCTGATTATTACTTCCGCCAGTGTGTGTTCTATGTAAATATATATTGTATATTTTGGTATAACAGTGTTCATCGATCACCAAAAATGACTTGACTCAATAATTTTTTTACTCCAGACAGCAGTTTTATAACGGGTGTAATTTACAAAATATTCCTAAACGGATAGATTGATGGACACATTTGATGATATGAAAGCTATTAAAATCTGCCGCATTTAGTTATTAGATGTGGCGCGGTACATCCGAAAAATAAACTCGGCCGACCGCCTATACCTAACACATTCATTAGAATTAGTATGAGGTGACAAACCGAACTGATATAAATTTTAAAATGATTATTCTCGAACTCATAATAACAGAAACTGTTAATAAAAGGACATAAAAAATATTATATCACAATTTTAATTATTTAAAATATAAATTTTGATGCAGAGCAATTTGACTTTGTAATGATAATGACAGAATATATATAAAATATAAAAAAATAATGTTATATCAACCAAAAAGGTTGAATAACAGATTTAACTAAATTAGTTTGTATGTTTGTTTCGTACAGAAACTCTATGTAATCATTTAACTCATGGAATATGAGAAATTACACTGTGCTTGTATATATCTCGTGTATTTGTCATTTCAATGTTATGGACTAACAAAACCTGTCTTTAGTAAGTATTGTGAAGTAGTTTTTTAGTAATGAGCGCGTCTGGTTCAACAAAATTATGTAAAACGCTATTTCACGAGTGAAAGTGTAGCAAACTGAATACTAACTTTGTACAATTTTGGAAAAATACCGATTATTGCCAGAGATAAAACAAATTTAAGTTTGTGTTTTTACGACCCACTCGTGACGTCATTCGGTGCGCTCTACGTAGAAATGATCCACGTTAGCCCATAGTAATGTAACCGAATGATTAACTTTAAAAATTTGTATAATTTTTGTAGATATTAATAAAATTCTTTCACTCATTAGTTTTCTTAATAAGTATAACGTATTTCTGTAAAAAATAAAAATCACATAACGCGCTCATTGACAGGGCCGGCGATAGGGGGGTGTAAGGGTAGTAGTATCAGCATGGCCCAGATGGCAAGAAACGGGGGCCCGGTTAATTGATTTTTTTTTCAAAGTAAGGTGGGGTGGGCCCCGCAATATTTTACACCCGGGGCCCGATCTGGCTCTCGTCGGGCCTGCTCATTGGTAATGCATGTGTTTACCATTTTCATTGGGCGGCTGAAATAATTACGTGAAGTGAAGTGTTTTGATCGCCAAAACGATAACCACCAACGCAGAGCCGATAATGTGTTCAGGACATACAGTTATTAACTTTGATATACCGCTTTTGATGATAATGTAAATACATTACGGCATGTAACATGACTATAATGGCTAATTCAGTGCATTTTCATGTTTTGTACACTCAAAAGGTGAGAATTGAGTTTTGCGTTTGTGTGGGTAGGCGTCGAAAGCAAAGAGAGGATGTTGTGGCGAGTGTGGGGCAAACTAATGGTTATTCGGACAATTAGGAAGTCGTCCCGCCCTTCAAACTGATTGTGGAAAAAAACCTATTTCTATACTATTGATATGCGACGTTCAAAGACGCAAAGCTCAGGGCTTGTCTTTTTGTTTATTTCCCGTATAAGGCAATCGAGTAATTTACGGAAGGTAAGTTACAATCAAACTTTTTGGCGGATCCGAAAGTAGACACAAGTCGCGTCGCAGTAATCAGTTTTAGGTGTAGCGGGACGCAGTGGAGCGAGGGGTATATGACTGTACCTGCGCAAACACGCATAAAGCGTTGTATTCAGCTCCGCCATAAAGTTTGACGCGATCTATAACCGAGTATATGCATATCCACTCAAGTTGAACTATGTAAACGCAGGAATAGAAAACAAATCTGTATCTTAAATTGCTCTTTTTTAGGAATAAATAATGCATTAGACCATTTTTATTGAAAGCAAAAAATGTTTGCTATATTAATAATCTAGGTTAAATGAGGTCAACGACTGCATTGATCTATTATATTGAGTTAGTTGCCCCACCTAACCTAACCTGCCCCCCCCCTCTGGGGTCCACATGCACGCATAAATAGACTATATAAAATTAATAGCTACGTTATTTCTATAAAAAATCTTTATTTTTTATTTTATTTGAAAAAAAAAAGTTTTATTAATCGTTTTTTTTCACCTACTTCAATCTAGGAAATCGAAAATAGAGCGGGATATTTTTATAGCTTACGATCACATCTCAAATGTGGTATTTTCATATATTTACGTTAGACAAAAAGGATTTAGCCAAATTAAAACAACATTCATTATCATCCATTCGTCAACTCATATCTCTGCAGGGAATGAGCATTTTGGAAAATTTACATTTGACGTGTTGACGTGTATTTATTTACTTTTTTCCTTAGTTTGTATGAATTGGCAAAGACTGATATGATTTTCCCGATGAAATTTGATTGAAAAAATATTTTACGGAAAAAAATACCTTTCGAGGAACAGCATTACTAGAGTGTCGTTACACAAAGTGTATTTAAAACAATTTTATTTTACACAAGTTAATAACTTTAAAGATATATGGATAAATAATGACAACTCGTATTTGAGTCTGCCATAATAGGTTCTTTGACACAAAAAAAAGAATACTGTTGTCAACCACACGTACATCGTTTCTTAGTCGGTGTATTTTATATTTTAGAAATAAACGCGTTAAACAAGACAAGATCATCTAAAGTAGAAAAGTTTAGCCTTGATCTTCGCTCCTTAATTTGTTAGGATGCTGTAGCGAGCTGGCCGTTCAGAAATGAAAAGCCAGTAATAGAAGACGATTTTAATATCGTAGCCAAAACAGTGAAATACGGGACCCCTATAATTTTGTCCCAGGTTCATATCTCCGTCATGTCTCGATGGTCCAGATGACATTTTACAGGCAAAGATGCTATATGTTTTACCATTACCGCCATACGATTTTTCAGAGATATTATATTTTTTTCGCGCATCTTATCGTGTTTGGTGTCGTTATACGGATTTTTTAAAATCCAATGAAGGTTTTTAATGACTGTGATTATATACGGCGTGTTCGGCTGAAAGTAATCCAAACTTATAAGTTTACACGCTCTATAGAACGTGTAGAGCTTATCGCACTAAATGAAAAGTTTCAAAAAGTTTCGGAAAGCACGTTAAGCAGTTGGTCCCGGACGCTGTCAATAGATGGCGGTCGTTACAGTCCCCAACCCGCAGTAGAGCAGCGTGGTGGATTTAAGCTCCACGCCCCCCTCCTCACCCTGGGGGACGCCTAAGCCCCTGCAGTGGGGTAAAAATGGGCTGATGAAGAAGTGAAGAAGGAAAAGTTTCAAATGACCAGATGGCGTAAACTAACAGTTATCTAGAAAAACGTGTTTAAAGTTTAATTTTTATCACATATTTTTTTAAACTTTTTGTTTAGTTCGGTACGCTCTACACACTCTATAAGTTTGGCCTACGTTTAGCCGAACACGCCGTATGTAGATTGATTGACCCTATTTATTGAGAAAATAGCGGCTGTAGACAAAAAACAAATTCGATAATGATTTTCGTTTTTCAAGGCAACACTTGTAAAACATGTTTTTTTTTAGTTTGTTTTCAAATTACATATTGTCAAATGTTGATAACTTTGGTTCTTGAACTAAACGGCCATCATTACTCCTCTATTCAAAGCTCGTTGGCGTAACTATGTAGTTGGCATGCATTGTGAAATAAGTTATTGTAGGCCATGTATATATACGTACATTTTATTGAAAACTTCTTTCGTTGTTCACATAATAATTCAGTTGTGTTGTGACAGCTATTGTGGTATGTTGTACTAAAGCTGCCGTAATAGTTTTCATTTGGAAGCCATCTATGCTTTAATTCGATAAGAATTTCTTATGACTTTTGTGTTTTTACATGTAGGCTACATTGTAGAGGTGTTTTATAAAAAGCGAGAGTGACTAAGACGTAAATATCTTTAAACAAAATTTATTTTATTTTTCAACGTAATCGCTTTTTAAGTTAATGTACTTGACGTGTCTTTTATTCTGAACTTAAAATTCCTTTACCTACTAAAAAGCTCTTCACCCTGACCCTCTAAGAAATCGTGTACTGTGGAGACAACTGCCTCATTTGTCTTCACATTTTTGACTCCTGATGAGTTTTTTCAACACGGAAAGAGATAGAAATCATTAGGGACAAAGGGCGGTGAATATGCAGGGTGATTCATCAATTCAAAACAAGCATGTTCAATGACAACCGTGGGCTTGAGGGCGGGGCGTTGTTTTGGTATAGAAAAACCAACTTGAGCGAGATTGCCACGCTGTTTGTTCCTGGCGTATTTCGTTACTTATAATATTTTAACTTTTCCTCCATATGAAGTCCCCATAATAGTGGTTCTACGATTGAGATGTTTGATCTATTACCACCTCCTTGCCAGAAAAGAGAGCCTATGTTTTTACCAGCGGTTGGAAGTTGGAGTTGGAGATAACGGTCTCTTCCAAGCCATGGACTGGTGTTTCGTTTCAAGGTTGTGATGGGGAAGCCACGTTTCATCCATAGTTATAAATCGAGCCAAAAATCGCTCAGAATCTTGTGAAATCAGTCTTGTTTGTTTCTGCGCGTCCGTAAGCATTCTGGGCACCAAGGGCGCTGACATTTTTTCATGCCCTGATGGTCGTGCATAATATTATAGACACTTTATATCGAAGTATTAAGTTCTTCAGCTATAAAACGGACAGTAACACGACGATCGGCCAAAATATTTTTTCAACTTTTTCAATAATTTTTCCAGTTACTGCTGTCGAAGAGCGGCGCCCTCAGCGTAGGTCGTCATGGTTGGAAGTTCTCCTTCGTTTGAACTCAGCACACCAACGAGCAACTGTTGAATATGGAGGAGCCTAGAATCCTAATGTTCCTCGGAAGTCTTGGTTAACCTGGCTTTGCAGAAAAAAAATTTAAACAGAGAGATATTTAATTACTGCGCGAATTTTAATTTTCTCCATTTTCGAGAACACGCTTCTTCACATAGAAAACAAATTAAATAAAAAATTATAAAAACTAAATCAAAAAAAAAGTTTTTAAGTTATTATTACAACAAAAATTTTGGCTATGACGTATTTATTTACGTTTATATTTTTGGCTTAAACTTTTTATTGAACACCCTTCATATTACCTCCATATCAGTCCATTATGTCCTACTGTAGGCACTTAAGCCTCCTCTAGAGATGAGGGTGCTTGGATCTTAATTTTTGTTGTTGTTGTTGGTCGTTGGATTTTGACGACCACCACATTTGATGATGGAAATACCTCACCACGAAGTTAATTATCGACATTCTTTCCTCATTAACATTAGTTTTATTCTAGAAGTGTCGGTGACAAATAAATTACAAGATATTAATTTTGTTTAATGGAATGTTTCTAGAAAGTGCGAGAGCGACCGAACCTTTTGAGTTTATAAGATCTGTGGTGGTCACAATGATTTCAGTGCTTAGGTGTGAAATATTGGTACACATTTGTAAAAAATGATGATTTGATTTCGCTGTGTTGTAATATTAGCGAAATAAACGAGTGAAGACAATGTTTGATTTTTTACTAAACACGCACGGATCCTGTTAGGAACCGCACCGATTCGGAGTGTGTCACGCGAGGCTAATAAACTCGGGATAGGTACCAGACACGAAATCACTAGCTTTTTGAAGTAACTAAAGTATTATTCTAGTATAAGAATTAAGCCGAAACCAAACTGGGGCCAAGTGATTCGGGTCTAATATTGATTATTAACAGGCTCCTGGCGATTTGTCACCACTTATGTCTTTGTTCTTCTTAGGGTCACCAGCCAAACTGGGGAATGTTAGAGACAGCGGGCAGGCTGCACCGCCGCCGCCGCAGAGCCCGCTAAGGAATACGCAACATGCGCGGGTGGCTGACAGCGGTGCTTGCGTCGTTGGAGGCGCACATGCATTTGTCCTGAGGGTATGTAATTGGATAAACAACATACCTTGGTATTCTACACCAAATAAAGTAGATACACCGATACGTTTATGACAACTTGCCACTCATTAAGAGTCGACAGAGATGTCTTTTTAGGATCGGCGAATGTTAGATGGAACCACTATAGATAAAATGGTTAATATTTTTTATGGACACATTGCTGTGTTCTCTATAACAAAACATTAACTGCGACTATAAAACGTAGTGCACTTTGACGTTCTCAAGTAATATTATTAAAAGTGTTATTATTTTTCCTGTATATCTTCAATAACTCTATTATTTATATGTGTGTACTCACTCATACAAACGTATTATGAATTCAAGTGGTACATAATTTCAACGCAATTATTAGGAAACGGCGTGGTGTAATCGAGTAGCGTTCGGCTCCTAGTCTTAGAGACCCGAGTTCGAATCCTCTCGTACAATATTAATGTTTTTTTTTCATCTAAAATAAGCATTTCAATTTATTTTTTATAAATGACTTTTTAGAAATAATCTATTAATAATTTCATATGCCATGATGTCCGCACTACTAATTATAGGTAGTGTAGATATTACTGTGAGGCCGCCGACCGCCTCTGCTTGTAGCAATAACGAAAATGAATGTTTCACATTTTTTTAGTTATTCTGCGTTCAAAACTCGATATTTTTTTTTGTTGAATAAAGAAACCTATTCATAACACTACACAAAATTATACCATATTGCTAAATTTTAAGAATGTCCATTCCTTTTACATACGTTTTAATGAGACTTTCGGATCTCTGTGTACTTATAAACCGCTCTGTTTGAATTGCAAAATACTCTATTATATATATTCTGTGAAATAGAATAAGTTAATTTTACTATAGGAGTTTGTAAATAAATTGAGGTACACTTTGAAGTTGTTTATTTTCTCACAAAAATAAAATAAAAAGTATATAATCAAACAATAAAATTGTTTATTCAATTCACCTGCACAGTTATACCTGAAAAAAATAAATTAAATCAATTATAATGAAACGCGCAGAGGGTTGCATATTAACAAAATAAGAATTTGTTTAGAAATATTTTATTAGAATACATATAAACAGAAAAAGTTTATCTCTAGTTTCACTTTCAAAAATCCGGACAAGTACCAGTTGGACTCGCACACGAAGGGTTCCGTGCCACAACACAATATAAAAAACAGGTTTATTGTACAGGGACCCCCTTTAGTTCTGAGCTTTATTTTATTTTCATTATTTGTTGTTATAGCGGTTATAAGAGCGTACTTTACGAAAATTTCAAGTGTCTACCTATTAAAGACCAGATGATACAACCCCATGACAGACGGACGAACAGACAGGGAGCTATAGTAATAGGGTTCCCGTTGATACCCTTTGTGTACGGAACCCTAAAAAACTATAATTATTACTAAAACTTGAGTCCCTCATCCTTTTTTATTCAAATCTGTTTTGAATATGAACATGGCAATTTGTTCCACGTATGGGTGCAACCATATTAGTATTGTAAAAAATATATTTATGTATGTAAATCAGTTCTTTAGTACCGACTTATAATGCAGGCTCTGTCTAGTTTGAGACATAGATGACCGTACGTGAGATGTTCCACATATTATTATATCATACTAGCTTTCCGCCCGCGGCTGCGCTCGCGTGGACTACGTAGTTGTACCGGGACCCCTTTTTCCGGAAAAAAAAGTAGTACCTACTCTCCATCTTATAAACTATATCTATGGAAAATAACATGTCGGTCCCGGTACAACTGCGTAGCTCTTGAGAGCGGAGCCGCAGGCTGAAAGCTAGTTTGAAAATAAAATATAGCCCATGTTACTTGCTGATAAAATAGCTTTCTATAGGTGAAAGAATTTTTAAAATCAGTATACCACTGTGTAGTCCACGCGACCGTGGACTACACACTAGTGTAAAGCTAGTATCATTATGAATTATAACTTATGCGTTGTTCTGATGTATACGCTATATTTTATTTTAAAGTTTCATTAATTCATTCAGTAGTTTTTGAGTGAAAAAGCAACAAACATCTGTACATACAAACTTTCGCTTTTATAATATTTGGATATATATTATGACGTAATAATAGTATGTGAGACATCTCACCCACGGTCATTCAGTATAATATAAATAGGTATAATGTTAGTTTTGGATTTTATTACAAAAAATATAAACAGTGTTACCATCCGGAGTATCAGGACTTGCACCTAAGATTCATTTACTCAATAGCCCAGCTGGCCTCACGTTTTTATGGCTACTGAAATTTGTTTCTTACAAAATGCTTGTAACAGGATATGACATGGCGCAGTTTTCATTGGTTTACAAACCTAAAAACATAGCATCTATCAAACAAAGTAATTATAATTGGACAGAGGTTCAGATAGACAGATGTTTTTAAATACAATGTTCCCCATGGTAAATGAATGCCTACATTTTGAAAATTGATGTAAGATTAGATTAGAAAAAAAATTAAAAATTTATATAAAGTTTCATTCTACAGGTACTTTTTGTATTCTTTTTTTTGTTGGTAACTTTTCTTAACTTATTACTTCTCTTAAAAATTACAGTACTTAATTTTAAAGTTAGTGTTTAGATGTTTGAGATAATTCATAGTTGTTATGCAGTACATAAATAATTATAAAGAATTATGGCATTAATCAATTTATAAATAAAATTATTTAGCTCAGTATTGCTTAGATTCTCGATGGAATAACAAGTTATTTTATTTTGACAATGAAAATTCGTATCAAAAATCTAAATCGAGCCAATAATTTCCAAGATAATAAATATGTAGGTAATAAGATCATCACCTGTGCTATGATATGTAGAAGTGATAGACTTCCCTTTTAAGTTTTTTATCGATAATTTTACGTAAACTTTATTTCAAAGATGATTCCAAAGCTAACAGCATCGACTCAATCTGTTCTTTAAGTATTTTATTTTTACGTTGATCTATGTACCTAAGTACCTATCAAATCAAATCAAATCAAATCAAAATATCTTTATTTCGTAGTTATGTAACATAATCTTGAAATACGTCATAAGAGTGAATTTTATTACTTTGTGGAAGGACGTCACCACAAAGGCGCATTCAAAAATGCTGGTTCCTCTCAGAAGAATACGCAAGAAACTGAGGGACGCTCTTTTTAACAAAATTATAAAAAAAATTTTTTTAACAATAAGTGCTTAAAGAATAATATTATTGAAACAAACTGATAAGCGAGCGGCTTACACCCATGGATCTTTCTCATCTAAGTAGTCTGATACTTTATAATAAGCTTTTGCATAAAGCTTTCGTTTTATTGTAGTTTTAAACTTGTTAAGGGGTAGATCTTGAATGTCAACTGGGATCTTATTGTAAAAGCGTATACATTGCCCTTTAAAAGATTTTGTGATTTTATTGAGGCGGCTGACATGATTAGCAAGTTTATCCTTATTTCTTGTATTGACATTATGCCGATCACAATTTTTTTTAAATAATACAATATTTTTTTTTACGTACATTATGTTTTCAAATATATATTGAGACGGCAACGTCATTATATTAATTTCCTTAAATTTGTCTCTAAGTGATACTCTAGGTTTTAGTTTATAAATTGCTCGAACAGCTCGCTTCTGCAACACGAAAATTGTATTCACATTGGCAGCGTGTCCCCACAGCAGAATGCCATAAGTCATCAAACTATGGAACCCACTGAAGTACACCATTCTCGCGGTTTCTATGTCTGAAAGGAAGCGGATCCTTTTTACAGCGTAAGCTGCAGAACTGAGCCTTTTTGCCAAGTTAGTAATATGAGGATCCCATTGCAATTTTGCATCCAATGTGATTCCTAAGAATACAGTAGAATCCACAAGGTCCAACTCTTTACTTTTAATGACAATATTGGTAGGTGTCGGTTTGACGTTCGGTAGCGAGAATCTTATACATTTGGTTTTTTTTCATTTAGTAATAAATTATTAGCCGTGAACCATTCGACTATTTTGGAGATGGCATTGTTTACATCGTCGTAAGTAAATTTCTTTCTGTTAACTTTGAATCGCAACTTGCAATTATCGAGATCTATTAAAAATGAATTTGTATAACTTTTATTACACTCCACTTCACGAAACGATCGATTGTTCCAACCACAGGTTTCGACAATTTTGGTGTAAATCAGGTGTAAATAACAAACACTGACTTGACTGCACTTGACTGTCAGTTTATATCTATGCTGTCAGTCGATACTGTGATCAACTCATCAATTCAAATTCTAACCATGTTCTTTTATTAGCTCTTAGCTAGCTTTCGCCGCGGCAACATCGCGCGTGTTTATCATGCTATCTCATTGCGGAGCCGTGGTGTGAGCGAGATGTCGGTACTGCTATTCCATATTGGTACTGCACTATTAGACAAAACCACGCAATGATAACTTCTCGTAAAGCACACATGCGCATTGTGTGTATTCATAATTCATATTAATAATCACGCAATGCTATAGCGGTTATGCGCACAGATTCGTACCAATTTAAAAGTTTCGTGTAAATTTAAAAATACCCAGTATCTCGTATTTTTACTCAAACTGTGAAAAATGGATTTTTAGTCATAATTTATATTTACAAGCTATATTTCTGGAGTAAATTTAGTATGAAATGTCGTAGGTAGGCGATCTCCACCCTTAACATTATTTATTTATTTGATTTTCATAGCCTGTGGGATTGCCACCATGTAAGTTTTCTTTAAAAGATATTAATGCATAGAGAAAATAAATTTGACAGCAGCGTTTGGTTTTAATAGAGTAATAAATGTCACTTCACACTATTGAAAATGTCAAATGCAATTTCGCAGGGGTGAAGACCGGCGCGCGGGGGCTTCTTGTCAATTCATACTTTTATGGGCATGAATTGACTGAACTGACTGAAGAATGAACAAACCCCATCTTTCAAAAATAGAGATAAACGTCTGTTCAAAAAAGAAATAAATATTTTCATTCGCTTCAGTTTTTCTATAAAATTAGAGTAACTGAACAGTTTATGATAAACTATAATAAATTTATAATTAAAATAATTAATTAATTTATACTTGAGTTGTAAATTCAACATGTGTATTAGAATTTAACATCTACCTACCTTAAGTTTCACTTTGTAAATTATTGAATAGCATGGAATCTGGAAATATGTGATGAAAAAATTGAATCAGGACTCTTAATTATATTCCTATTATATATGGCTATTGCTATTTATATTTCACTAAATTATTTGACAAGCGCGATACTTTTTTTTGTCATACTGTCATTTTTGCATTTAAGTTAGAATCCTGAGCCTAGCGAGGAATTCAAAGGCACAAGAAACAAAACACTTTACTCTCATGTGACTCATATAACTTTTCACCTTCTCACTAGGGAGAAAATAGCTACAAGATGTAAGAAAAATGATGGTACCTAACCAAATCAAACAATTAAATTTATTTTATTTCTCCGAACAAATTTTTGCGTAGTTAGCAAGTTTTCAATCATAGAATAATTTATAGGCTTTCATATATTTTTCACACGAGTTTTCGCTTTCGTCATTTCTTATGATACTCGCAGTTTTCAGAGTGCGTAAGCTTCACGCAACCTTTATAATGGGCTTCCCATTCTCATCCCATTCCCAAAATGAGCTTGGCGCTTTATCTCAAGAACGGTTAATTGCTTAAAACCATATTCCTAGACAATTCTGTGTTCTACAACTTTTCTATATACTCCAAATGCCATTCAAAGCAAATAAAATAAGATTTTTACAAAACATCTGGCTTTGATTACACAAAATGTAACAATAAAGGTATATGCAAGGTAATTAATAGCTTATTATCCTAGATTCACTCTTTTTAGCTTAAACGGCTACATGAATGATCCTATTATTCGATTTCCTAATAAAAGTATAATTGATCACGAATAAAATTGTAAATTTGATTTGTAATATTTATATAATTCATGTATATATGAATATATTTAATCCGCAGCTTTATAATCAGTTATAAAAAAATTGTAAATATTTTCAGATATCCAGCGCATTCGGTCTGGCGCCTCTGCGGTTTGAACCACGTACCACGGGCTTCTCTGTCACCATATCAAGTGCGATGTGTATTTACAGCTACGTGCTCATTACAGTACTAGGTAAGAAGTCAATCATTTATCTGTAGACATGAAATATACCGATTATTAAATTAATTTGGTTATTTATCATTAAATTAAAAATTATATAAAGAATAACATATGCCTCCATAATGCATTTATTTATTCAAATTAATTAAAAGATAAAATAATCTTCCTTAGCTGTCACAGCATTTCTTTAATATTTCAGTAATTGCATTGGAACAATAATTCTCATGTAAGATTTTTGATAGTCAAGATTTCATATGTTAAACCGTAAGAGATAGCTACGAGAAAGCTAAGATATATTAGAAACTTTAGCTCTTTTTTTGATAAAAATCAAGTAAATTAAAAATTAATTAATAAATCTAATAAAAAACCAGTTAAATAAAATAAAAAAGGTGAAAATTTAATTTTTTTAATAAGTGCGATCTTTTAATAAGTCGTGAAATTAGTGAAAATTTATTTTAACCCAATCGATTCTTTTTTGCATTGGAAATAAATAATTCTACTGAAGCAAAAATATTCGAAAATTTTAAGTCTACTAGATTTTGAAAAAAAAAACGGTTCGTCGTACTATTACAGTAAGTAACTACAAAGATTAATAAACTTTAGGGAAATAAAAATCTCTATAGTGTATATTTATATAGCAGAATATTTCTTGCAGTTCAGTAGTTAAAGACGATCGCATTAATACTATTACAATGAATGTTAAAAAGTGAGCCCATTGACTTAGTGAGCCCGTTTTCCAGAATAGACAGTCGAGCACGTTTAAATACGACAGGTGATGAATACTGTTCATAATATTCAAGACACTACTTTTTAATTCTTATAATTTGTTTTATTAACTTTACTTAATTTTTTAAGGCCATGAGTGCCTATTTATTTCTCGGGAAAGCGATAGCTTAAAAAACTTTAATTACTGAACTTTTGTGTGCCGAAGCTCCATGCAACTGAATTTTCGTTTTTAAATTTGTATCCAAGGGTAATAATAAATCATTAAATTTGTCGAGTGCTTGTTTTGCGGTAATTAATAAAGTATGCCTCAATTGAATCAACTTTCTACTTTGTACTATTTATTTATTATATTTACTTATTTCTACTCAACTTAGATAACGAGAAGGTGAATTCAAAGAAAATGAAATCGTATTATTTTTTTTTATAATCATATAAACGGAAATTTATTATCAGTTGGTTAGTATTAAATTAAGAAAAATCATAAAAGATATTATAATAGTCTTTAGTAATTTTTCATTCAACATTAAAAGAAAAAAATTAACAGCCTATATTTTCATATTAGCAAATTCCTATATATATATATAATAATAGTATTTTTTTATAAAACAAAAATTCAACCAAGATATATTCATGCATAGTAGACTGCGTACTTATGCGATTTTGTGACTCAAAAATTGTTAAATCATCGTGTTTAAATTCCGCAGTCATATACACGATCTTCGGTTTGGTCTCCGAAATGAGGGTGGGCATGGAGTTGTCGGTGCGTATGACTTCACGGATGTCCCAAGTGGTGTCGACGTGTGACGTCATGGTTGTGGTGGTGACCGCCGGCGCCGGAGTGTACGGCGCGCCTTACCGCATGAAGAAAATGCTGAAGTTCATGGACACTATGGCCAATGTGAGTTTAAAAAATATTTAAATACAAATTAAGTACAAATTCAAAGATAGTTTATATCGTTATTTAAGTGTATTGTCGACTTCAGTTTTTATTCTTTGCTGCCCTGTTCATAAATTTTTATTACTTTCTGCCTTGCCACTATTTTACCTTTTAGAAGTAAACCGAACAATTAGAGACAACCAGTTACGATATTTAACTTTTTGGGGTAATTTTATTTATAAGTTTTACATTTACGGTTTGAGTGAGACAAAATTTACTTTTTGCCTTATTACCTTTAGTTTTAATACATAAGGTTATTTATTGTATGTATATGTTATCAATTCCCAGGTTCAGGCTCTCAAAGGTTAATAATTCTTTCATGGGAAATTGTATCCGTTTTTATAATAAAATTCCAAAAGAATTGTTAGACTTGAATTCTAATCAATTTATAAAGCGAGTTAAAGTCCAACTCATGAAAAAAGCTTACTATTGTATTACCGAGTATTTAAATGATAAGTGCGCATGGACATCATTGTAATAGTTGTAAGACTTTAAATTAAAAAAGAAAAAACAATTAAGAAAAACATAAGTATATTTAAATAAAATAAACAGAGAGGAGTTTCTTGCCGGTTCTTCTCCTCCTAGTTTTTGAACCGGTACCTAATCAATTTTTACGACTTTCAATAAGTGTGTGCAAACATCTTATATTGAATAAAAACTTTTTGAATTTGAATTTGAATTTGAATTTAGGTAATTTAAATAGTATAATTATTAGACATTAAAATAATTTTGATTTAAAAAAAATTGGCGACTCGATGTAAAACATCCGGTCTGAATCAATCATAGTTTAATTCAAGTTCCATAAATATATGTATCCACGTTTTAATTCATGAATTACATAAATATGACATCAATGCTCAATTTTTAATGTTAGCATAGGTTGAAATTATTAGACTTACCTAGATTATACTATTTTTAATATAATGCACTCATCAAAATACTATCTTTAATAAATATATTGCGTACACGAAAAACATTTGTCGCTTGGTTGATGGGTTAAGCTGCAGTGGATATCTTTAATTTTTGCTGTATATAAATTTGCTTTCGACATGTTTGCTATGTCACTTGAGAATCAAACTTCGTTTATTTTAAAAATATCGTCAATGAAGAAATTTTAATTTTTATTGGTAGGTTAAATTCTTACACACATTTTTTTTTCCCAAAGTGAAAATGAAGAACTGACTTTTTTTTCAAAAATAATAGTTCTGTATTAATACATTTAAAAAAGTAATTCTAATAATAATCATACTTTTAAATACATTTTGAAGTGAACATTTCAATGTTAACATTCGCGATGATAGAGTCGTTTGAACAAACACAAAGTTTAATTGCGTTACGAAAGGACAAATTATGGTGACGTGACACATAATTTTTGACTTAAGTTAATTAAGTTACCTACTTATTTTCCTTTTAGCAAAGGGTTAAAACTAATTGAAAATAAGGATGTACTTTTTAAGGTTTCACATTTCCAGTTCTCGCTCTTTGAGTTTCCTTAATTTATACCTTAAAAAGTAGTGTCTTTTTTTTACTTACCTTACTTACTTACTTACTACCTTACTTTTTAAGGTATAAAGTAAGGTAACTCTTGGATTTGGATTGGAACATTGGGATTTGCCTTATTTAGTCATTGGACTACAATTTTTAAGCCAATAACACTTAAAATTTGAGATGCCATAAGACTTTGTAAAATTATATCTCTTACTGCAAGAGAAATGTGAAATTAAATTATAAATACTTTAATCTCATACTCGTAGACGGACAAATTTCGTAAGAAACATTGCATTTGTTTTGTTTGCTTTGCTTTTAATTATTTAGTTAATTGGAGTTTCAAAAACTCGCATCAATTTGAAACCATGCAATTAGAAACCAAAATTGGTAATTAAAACAAAAGTTAAACAACACGTTTCATTTTTTTAACAAAATACGTTAAAGTTTTAGCGACAGTGCAAGTCGTCCTATTATTTGAAATATTTTTCATGTGGTATACTTTTCAGGTGGACATTAGCCTCGGCACAGAATATTCGGCTGTATCAGAGCGACGGCTATGCGTAATCCTATTAAGCATACTGTTGTTTTTTTCTATACTTATTGGAGATGACTTTTGCTTCTATGCTAACCAGGCGCGCAAATATAGCAGACAGTGTTAGTATATTTTGTGAAATTTCTTTCTTTATTATGTATTTGACTATATTTACCATATGTGATTACTTAATGTAACTTAACTTATGGCAAGAAATTGGAGCAGCCTTTTGGTATACTGGCTCACGAAGTAACATGGACTTCCGTCATTAGCTGGACCTGACTGGAGTGAGTTTTCTCACTTTAATTGAAAATTTACTCCTTCATTTGAATCAATGCAAGGACATATTCTTGATGAACGTTTTATTGCATTCAATCTATACAACTGATTTTTTCTTAAAATATTTCAAAATAACTCTTTTTCAGTTATCTTAATTTACAAAAGAATAAATCTAAAACATATAAAATAAAACGTGTTACAATTTATATGTAAAGAATACCGAAATGTCGAATTTTGCTTGTAAAAATGTAGATATTATTTATTTGTTGGTTATCGATACGAATTTTCCATTTACAAAAGTTCTTTTCATAAATAAGCCCAAGAAATAATTGACATTATTATTATTTTAATTATTATTGAGATGACATTATTTTATCTATTATTGTGGTGATATTATTATTGTTTTGATTGTTGTTGTGATTGCATTATTGTTATTTTGTTTACATTGAAATTGTTTAAAAATGAATAAGAAAATAGCCCTCTTATATTGCTGTGCTCTCACGGGGCGTCACATAGTGTATAAGATGATTTTGTCTGACCACCTAAAGATATGTGACAATGCAATAAATAAATAATCCACATTATCTTATAAGGAACAAAATATAAAACAGTATTCATTGCAATAGACACCATTTGTTCTGTCCAACCACTTGAACACTTTTACCAGTAAATAAGTTGCTTACGTGGGGCACGCCGAAATGATCGGGAATCAAAAAACGAAAAGTATTTTTCTTTTGCAATTTAGGCACTTTGATTTCAATAACATCTATCATTGAAACAGTAATTCTAGTCTGAAGTTGATGTTGACAAAATGGCCGATTCGTAAGCTTCTATCATTGTATTAAAGTAGCATTCTACTTTTGGGTTTTCAAACGGCTGACCACGTCATAAATCCTTCATTCTAACAAATATAAAGGAATCTTTAGAACTCAGATCAGTGGCCCTACTCTGACTTTTAACACGACACCGAGGTAGCGCCGAATACGTTCCGTTTCAAAAATCCGGTCGCTAGGACTATGGGCGAGAGTACGGATTTTTGAAATGGCGCGTATTCGGCGCTAATTCGGCACTGCGTTAATTTACCAGAGTACGGCCACAGGACTGCGCGGAGAGTGAACCATCAATTCAACATTTTTCTGATTCAAAAAATATAATGTCTTTTGGGAGGTGCTCGCTTTATCATGATTTAAGATGATGCGCGTTTCGGGTTACCTCTAGTAGTTTAGTCATAACTTCTATAGCAAACAGAGTATGGTGTACTGATAAGCTGTAAGCAGTTCTGCGTTCATGTGATATAATGGTGACAACAAGCCTTTTTTCGCGACAAAGGAAGCGGCCATTTACTTCGACATGCAGGTAACAGAACTTCTCTTGGCTCGACCTCGTCTTCCAAGACTGAAACTGACGGTTGGTGTTTTATTTCAAGATCATGCGAATAAATTCATCGTTCGTCACCAGACGCGATGTTAAAACCAGCGTAAAATTCAAATTGCACACTTACTTTTTATTATAATAATAATAATAACAACAACACACACATTCACAACAACGCCTAAGTCCCAAACTAAGCATTAGCTTGTATTTTGGGTACCAAGCGAAGACAACACATACATATAACAACCAAGACCCGGTGCCAGTATTTATTTATAATATTATTTGAAGAGGAAGGCACAGATCTACAAATTAAAAATGCTATCTAGTTATATTATTAAAATTTAATCTAATAACCCACCCCTTGTCGCCCCCGTCTCAAAGGTACCCCAAGATAGGGTCGCATTGCAACATTGATTGGCAATGGACAATCTCTGCGCCAGGAAGAACCCGAAGCGTAGTCAAAATCCCTCTTTCTCAAACGACGGCCGATGTCCGTGATAAAACGTTTCGCCTCACTGCTCTAGCAACTAGTAATTTGAGTTTCCACGGCGAGAGGGACGAACAAGTATAGATTGGTTTAATTTTTCGAAGAATGGTGATCAAATAAAACTTATATAATAATCCACCCCTCGTTGCCCCCGACGCAAATGTACCCATGATGCTCATCGCATTGCCGCGCTGAATTGCAATGGCAATTCTTTGCACCAGGAAGGAACCGGAACGGGGGTCGAATCCCCTTTCTCTCAGACGACGGCCGATGCCCGCGACGAAACGTTTGGCTTCACTCCCCCAACAGCCAGCATCTTCCACCGCAAGAGGGACGAACAAGTATTTACTCTCCAGAGAAGAGTATTTGACTCGTTTTCTATATGTAAAAAATTTTGGTCCAAGCCCATTTTGTTCACGTCATCACGATGCCAAAAAGCTAATATTTAAGTAACAAAAGAAGTTCTATTCTAAATCAGTGTAAAGTACCCGATATTCATTTCGGTCTGCCTCTACGTGTTCGAGACAACCGTCCGCGAACTTTCGCGTGCCCGCTTCACACCCGCCATTTTGGTTCACGTTCGATATCATTTTGTTACTCTAATATACTCGTATTATCATTGAAGATAATTAACTCTCAACATTATGATTTCAGGGGAGGTAGTATCGAACTATGTCGGCTTCTACCTGCTGTGGTACATTGCTGTGATTCTGGAGCTTCAGTTCGCGTTCACAGCGTTGTCTGTGCGTGCACGCTTCCAAGCCGTCAACGACGCACTTACGCATACCGCCCGACATTTATCGGTTCCTGGTAAAATTTTTGTCTTTTCCTATTTTTTTTTATGTATTATCATAGAGTTATTTAATTTGACAGCAGCGTTTGGTTTTAATAGAGTCATAAATGTCACTTCACAGTATCGAAATAACATTTCGGATTTCCCGGGGGTTTAAACCGGCGTGCGGGGATTTCTGGGGGTGAAGAGCGCCGCACGGGAACCTTACGCACTGAAACTTGAACAAAAACTCCCCATCATACACCGGCTAGCTTTATAGTATGAGTGGTTAGACGATAAACGCAGAAGAGGGCTTCTAGTCAATTCGTACTTAAATAAGTATTTTTCACAAAACTTTTATTTAAATATATTTTCGCTAATACTTGTTACTAGAAGGGTATTTTAGTTGTAACGACGCAAATCATTCACGAAATTATAAATAATAATATAAAAAAATAATAAAAGGAAAAGATCAAACTTGTATTTCTGGAACGCCGGTCTCACAGTAGTTTAGGTTGTGGTTGAGGTACCCAGTGCGTCATATAAAAATGTACCTAACATAGTCTTGGAGTTTTAATTAGGTACATTTTAAAATACATTTTAATAAGTACAAAATAGTAAGAAACTGTCGGGTCCCGTTACAAAACGTTTGTCTCTACATTACACTCAACTTGTATTTTAGTAGCACAAATATACGTAAATAAATCGTGGCCGTTTGCATGCATTTGAAGCAGGAGACAGAAGAAGTCGATTCAGTCAGGGACTTACATAACATGCTTTTGTTCTCAAATTATCCAAAACTCAAAACGTCAACAACTAAGATCAGCAATTCCCTATTAAAAATAATACTTGGTATAATCCATACAAAGCCATCTAGTCCCAAGGTAAGCAAGTATTACTTGTATTGTGGGGTACTAGAACTGGTTTAAACACTTGAAAAAAAAAATTATGTACTTTTTATAGCCAGAACCGGAACAAAAAGACATGTTAATGCACACAAATATCTGTTCCGGGCGGTAATCGAAATTTGTCTTTAGATGAGACGCAGAGATCAAGCACGCAGCGACATTGCTGATGACTATAATCTCAGTCATTCACCTCACACGATTCCTAAATTTGATGTTAAAATGTTTCATCTGAGTTGTTTTCATTTATACAGTAGAACGAGTAGAAGATACTGGGACACTAAACATGTTGGCGGTACGTGTAGCGCCGACGCCGACTCGTGGAGTACATTTGCTGCTCAATCCACCTCCACCCGCTGCTGCTACTGCTCTCATAATACGCAAGTCTGGTAAGAAACCACTCTTACTCAGTTATGTTCTCTTGGTATAAAGTATTTTCTGGTCTACAAACTGGCTTACAAGAAGAAAGAAATTCGTTACCGAATCAGTCGACCGGAGATCAAGGAGATCAAATGTCATTTGGGCCATAAAGATTTAAATAAATGTTATTACGGTGGTAACTACAACGATAGTATAGGTCAAAAACAACGGTTTGATTTAGATTTTTGAACTGGACGGCTATCAACTTCCACCATTAAAAAGTGGCAAGTCTTTTTATGACAGGGCATGCGTCTAATATTGAAAATATTATATTTACTATCAAACATATAAAAATAGACTTTATACGACAACAAAATATATAGACAACATTATATTTTGTTGAAGAACATGGAACTAAGTAACCAATTAAAAGATTATATCTCTGTCTCTTTGACGTCACACCGTGTAGTTTTGCCCTTTGTGTCGAACCCACAATGTTGGCAACATTTAGTTTATGATTTTATTGTACACTCTATATTGTTCTTGTACAATATCTAATATCGATTAAACAATATTAAAACGGGTCGTCCATATTTCTATGGTATAATACGAAATTCCTACCTAATCATTCTCCGCATACACCTACAACCGCCGCGCCGCCGCAGCTACAACGAGGTTGCAGCATATGCTCTACTATTCAACAATTGAACATTATCAAACATTCTTCACTTTGTCATTATTGTTATTTAAACTATTTCTTACTTACAATACTTACAAAAGTTATTAATATACAATTAAAAAACAGGTAGTCAACTTATTTAAAAAAAAAAACTTTTTATTCTACTCTACAATCAGTTTGATTCCTCAATAAAATTTCGGTTAACATCAATCTTGCAGACCAGCACCGAAACTTTTATGGATTGCTCGCGATCATATTTACATATTGTGATGAGGTGCTCGACGCAGTTTTTTTCAAGCTCATAACTTCGATGCTTAATACTCTAATACAATATTTCTAAATGACTTCTATAAGTAAATCAAACTTTCAAGGAATTTGTTAAGTCAAATTTTTTCGACTTTTTCGACTTTCAAATGCCGCAAACCAATTACTTATAGAAGTCATTTACAAATATTGTAGTAAATTACTAACCATGAAAGTAAAATAATATTGATTATAGAGCTTAGCGACAAATTATGTCCGCCCGAGAGGAAAATAATTTTACTCCCGAGTTGAATTTAATGCATTTCACTTAAAATATAAATAAAATAAAAACACATATAAATACAATTAATGTATGCTCGTAAGTATTTATTTTAAATATAAAAACCAATTCGTTTTCAAGTCAAAGGGGCGCAGGACCTGAAATATCTTTGGTATATATTTATTTATGTTTATTTTTTAATCCGATGTATTACTAATAATTATTGATCCGAGTTCACAAGTCCATTTTCACGGCAAACGCAGTACACCTCGAAAATCAAGGCTATCTGTAAGAAAAAGAATATTTAATAGTTAGACATTTAGTCATGATAATAAAATGATAGTACCTTATAATGCAAGTACGGTACAGCTGAATATTATAATCAAAGGGTTTATAGGTACGAGGCGAAGCCGGATGCTTACAATACACCGAGACTATAATAGCGAGCCTACTGAGTACGAGCATAATACGACGTTTTTCAATACATTTGCGATTAAAATAATACTTCAAATATAATAATGGCGGGAACTAGGGGCGCGAGAAGGTTACTTTTCGCGGTTTACGCATGCGTCACAAACGGAATGCTCGTTTGTGATTGGTGTAAAGTAAAAAAGCCTAGTACTGTAAAATACAACATTACGGTACAAGTTTTCAATGTCATAAAGACCGTATTAATAGCAAATGTATTGAAAAATAATTAATTATATTTTGTCGTTGATGGCGCCACTATCACTGAATAGATGAATAATTGAAATTTTAGTCGGAGGCGTGTCTCGCCTAGCAGTGTCTCCGTGTGAAGCTGTACGGCGTTTGGCGTCTTTGCACGGGGCGCTCTGTGACGTAGTGCGCCTCCTGGGAACTAGCTACGGACTGCCTCTCATGGTCATCTTGTTGTCCACGTTGCTGCATCTTATCGTGACGCCTTACTTCCTCATTGTAGAACTCAGTAAGTTAAGAGATATTAGAGAAACAAATTTTAGGTTTTAGGATCAAATTAGTAAATGGAATTATAACTATAATAATACTATCTGGGACATTCCATACAGGGCCATCTAGTCCCAAAGTGTATACTACAGCCAATACTGGCTGTATTATGCTTGTATTATGGGGTACTAGACAACTGCTATACATACTTAAATATTCTTTGTAATATATATGTATATATACCTATAAATATACGTCGTGTCGTGATAGCCGAGGGCGCAACCAACCTGTCTCAAATTGATAAGGCCATAGGGCCATGGTTCGAATCTGGGCATGTACCAATGAGTTTTCTGGCTGAAGTACATTGACTATCACTGACTCCGTGCCTCGGAGAGCACGTTAAGCAGTCGGTCCCGGACGGTGTCAATAGATGGCGGTCGTTACAATCCCCATCCCGCAGTGGAGTAGCATGGTGGATTTAAGCTCCAAACCCCCCCTCCTCACCCTGGGGGAGGCCTAAGCCCCTGCAGTGGGGTAAAATGGGCTGATGATAATGATGATATAAATATACATGTTCACGCTCACAAATATTTGTCCCGGGCGGGAATCGAACCCGCGACCCTTGACTCTGCAGTTAAGGTCTCTCTCCACTCGGCCTATCGGTCAGTCAAATTGCTTTGGCGTAAACACGTCTATTCGATCAGTCACAGCTATTTATTTCCGAGAAATAACCATAGAAAACTGAATGTCTTTTATGTGGCAATCGACATGAGATGGTATACCCTGGGAAAAGATATATAAGTATTAAAAATAATTCAATTGTAAGTCAGGCTGGCGGCGTGGAGGCTGTTCCGTGTTGTAAACCATCACGTCAAGGTTTTTTTAATCTGAATCAAATTTAGGTTAGAAGTTGAACCCAATGCTTAGATATAAGTAGTCTTATCATACTTAACATTAGAAACATTTAATGACGACCGCTTAGCCTAGTGGGCAGCGACCCTGCCTACGAAGCTGGAGGTCCCGGGTTCGAATCCCAGGTCGGGTCATTATTTATATGATGAATATTAATACTGGCACCGGGTCTTGGTTGTTATATGTATGTGATGTCTTTGCTTGGTACCTAAAATACAAGCCAATGCTTAGTTTGGGACCTAGACGTTGTTGTGATTGTATGTGTTATTATTATTATTATTTAACATATTAGTTTTTAGTGAAATTAACAACACATATTAAATTAACAAGAGTGAGGCCTACATTACTTTTTATTTTTTTTCAAAATTTTACGCTCAGCAATTTCAGAGTCAATGGTCAATATTCGTATGTTTTCTTTGACATCATAAGAACTATGAATTTTAAAATTGCAAATAAAATATATTTATATTTCAGACGATACATCACATTAAGCTACTATTTTTTTTTCTACTTTGTCCACAAATTGAAAATTCGACTCTTTTGTTGTACTTTTGTTGTACATCCATGGATGTGTTACCAAACGTATGTACCGAATGTCAACTTTTTCCGTCCACTATGCCCCATCTGTCATCTAAGTCCACATAAATATAATGTGACAGACGGAAAGACAAACAAACAGACAGACATGATCATAGGATCATAAGGGTTCAGGTATGGGTTTTTTTTTTCATCTTGGATGTATCTTAAAATTAATATTTTCATCAAATATAACTTGGTTTCAGTGGTGTCTTCGCAAAGAATACACTTTTTGGTACTCCAGTTTTTATGGTGTGCTACGCATCTGCTACGGATGTTCGTGATCGTGGAACCCTGTCATTACACCATCAACGAGGTAATTACAACAAATGTATCGTCAAACTCTATCATTAGAGTATATAATAACAGTAATAATAATAACAATACAGCGCCATCTAGTCCCAAACTAAGCGAAGCTTGTATTATGGGCACTAGACAACTGATACACATACTTAAATATTTTTTTGTATTATATGCGTATATAGATATTTCACATCCATATAATTAGCTAGTCCTTGGGATTGATAGAATTTCTGAAGCTTGAACAGGTCAACTAGGAGGTGGTAAAGTCTTCTTTAGCTAATTATATAAAAAAAATTGTAATGTATTAAAATGTTTTTGTAAATCATTAGCTCGTGGTTTACATGTAATACTTTATATTAAATTAAATTACATAATGGACATCAAAGAATAATTTTGCAGACATTAAGTGACAGCGTTTTTTGGTTTAAATAATCGTAAGCTCGTTAAAAGTTCATTACTCATTTAATTCATCAGCTTTATTTTACGAACGAACAATGTGTACAAAGTGTGGCTTCTTGCTTCTGTATATATATATAGCGTATATAAGAATAATATAATTAGAGTAGGCAAGGTCCATAATAAAAAGCCCTGAACGGTTGGGCATGGAGAAAAAAGAATGGAAAATAACTGTAATATTTATTACTTTTATGCCGCATATGCATTAAGATACACATTTGACAGTCACGGTGGGCACAGCTATCAATTGGGTATGCTCAAAATTAAGTATATAGACAGTACACTGTTTAATCCATGTTTAACCCGAGGTATAATTTTTTTTTTTAAATATCTGTTGATGCCCGCATTTTGGACTGACTAGCCTATTCTATTATCTCTCTTAGGGCCAATTTTTCAATCAAGGAATAAACAGTTAGATAGCTAATTGACGAACAAACTTATTTCGTTCTTTTATCTCTTGAATAACAAAACGAGTTTTTCAATCTTCGAATAACATCCAGATAGTATATCTGAGGAATTTCCAATCAATCCTGCTCAAACTTCAGGCGTTATACTGTGAGCGGGACAGTATAGTCTCAGTATCTCCGTGTTAGAGTAGAATAGTTATATGCGCAGGATGTTTGACATAGGTTTCGTAGCGTGGGTGATGTGTAGTTTACGCGGTAATGGCGGCAATCTCTGACTTTTTACTTCTATCATTTTTGTACAATTTAAAACTAATTTCGTAGATTTCGTCTTGCAAAAATGTCCAATGATAAGCAAACTGATTTGAAAAAAAGGGAGAGGGCAGTGAATTTTATGTCCAGTGAAATAAAATTGCTAACCTACATTGTTTGTGACTATAAACATATATTAGAAAACAAGAAAACTGACGCCGTCACCAACAAACATAAAGATGCTGCATGGGAAGAAATTGCAGCGAAATTTAATTCATCATCAAAGATTATATCGTCCAACGTTTCCAAAAAATCCATACCTATTAATGAATGCGATAATTATGTCAATTAACGAAAAGAAACAATTATTTATTTTCAATCTCAAAACCAGTTCAAAACCTACGTTCAAAACACTTCAGCTTCAGATGTCGGATTGACAGCCGACATAACCAGAACTAACTAGAGGATAGCGGCTTATCTGGCCCATAAACGTCCAGTTAACTTTATTTCAGAAATAGCTGCTATATTCATCGAATAACCGCTATCTGACTGATGAAAAATCCAAATATCTCTTATTCGACAAATAACTGCTATTAGACTGTTTATCTGACTATTGAAAAATCGGCCCTTAGTCGAAAAAGAGTTATTATCAGACAGATAACGATTATTCAAAGGATATGTCACCTACTTGTTGAATAAAGTTATCAGGCTGTTTATGAGAATGACTAGGCGCTATTATCTAATTAGTTGTGGTTAGTTCGGTGGTCAATCTAACATTTCGAATTAGGGACTCTTCGGTTTGTGAATGCGGTTTGGATAATGGGGACTACATCTTATTGTTCTGTTCTATACGACCGTCGCTCCTTTCTAAAAAAATCTCCTAGAAGTTGATATCAATACTACTATACTACTACTGTTTCTCATCCATTGTACCAGGGCAAGAGGACAGAACAGTTGGTATGTCGGTTGATGACGTACGCGCCACCGAGCGGACCGTTGCCCGTACGTCTGGAGTTGTTCTCTCGCCAACTGATGATGCGTTCCGCGCATTACTCTCCACTTGGGATTTGTGTACTTGACCGTCCACTTATTGCTTCTGTAAGTATCCATTATCATTATGACTTTCATATAAATAACAAAACGCGTTCTAAACTTAAGACAATGACTAAAAGAAGTCCAACAAAGTAACAGAAAATAAAACAAAATTAGAAAAGAGATATACAATGAACGACGGCATGTAATTTGTTATAGCCCATCCGAGCCCACACTAAGCTAATTATCTCATTTTCAGCGACACAGTTTTCAACGCTGTATGCCGATTCTACGCCTTGTATTGTAATTATTTTAAGTTTACTATTTCTATGTATTTTGTAATTGATTTCACTGAATTTTGTCTACAGATCCTGGGTGCAGTGACAACCTATTTAGTAATTCTCATACAGTTCCAGAGATATGAAGTGGATTAATTTGAATAATAATTTTTGAAATTTAATATATAAAGCTTCAGGTATTATTTACTCGATCTCAAACATTTTGGAATTGATAGTACAGTACATACGTTAAAAAAACGGACAATATTTTATGTAACTAAAAAATACACCTTCGTTAATAAAGGTCTAATCAAAAGACATCACTGGTTTTCTACTTTCAAATATATATTTATATTTAATAGTTTAGTATTAAACTAAAAGAAAAATTGTGTTTTTTCATAGTTCTATGATGTTCTAACAATGAACATGTGGTGTCGTTTATTGACAATTTGACATTTTGTAATCAAATAAACAATATAAAACCTTAAGCGTTTCAAATATTTACCTGTTCGCACCTTTTTTTTTGTGGTACCATAACTTTTCAACAAATTTTATTTGCAAAAATAAAATTATGTCTAATTATTACTTTCAACAAGCATGTTTCTCCAATTGTGATATGAATTTTTAATGTAATTTTCAAAATTTAATAAACTAATTTAAAGATCATGTTGTGTGGCTTTAAAGTGAAGATTTTGACTTTTTAATAGGTACTTACAGTTTAGGACCCCCATCTAACTTAAAAAAAAAGAATTTGAAACTTAATAAAATAAATTATAGTTTAAAAAAACTAAAAAAGAGGGAGAGGGAGAGGGAGAGGGAGAGAGAGAGGAAGAGGAAGAGGGAGAGGGAGAGGGAGAGGGAGAGGGAGAGGGAGAGGGAGAGGGAGAGGGAGAGGGAGAGGGAGAGGTAGAGGGAGAAGGAGAGGGAGAGGGAGAGGGAGAGGGAGAGGGAGAGGGAGAGGAAGAGGGAGAGGGAGAGGGAGAGGGAGAGGGAGAGGGAGAGGGAGAGGGAGAGGGAGAGGGAGAGGGAGAGGGAGAGGGAGAGGGAGAGGGAGAGGGAGAGGGAGAGGGAGAGGGAGAGGGAGAGGGAGAGGGAGAGGGAGAGGGAGAGGGAGAGGGAGAGGGAGAGGGAGAGGGAGAGTGAGAGGGAGAGGGAGAGGTAGAGGGAGAGGGAGAGGGAGAGGGAGGCAGAGGCGGAGGTGGATGCAGATGCAGAAGCAGAAGTAGAAGCAGAAGCTCTCTAAAGCTAGTCTCTCGGGAATTTAGGTTGAGAAAGGTTAAGTTAGGTTATGTAAGGTTAGGTTAATTTATATTTTTCTTCTTCTCCTTCTTCTTCTGAATCTTCTTCTTCTTCTTCTTCTATGTCATCCATTTTCTATTTCTTCTTCTCATCCTCATTCTTCTTCTTTTTTACTCGTCGTTATTCCTCGTCGTTTTTACTCGTCGTTTTTACTTGTCGTTTTTACTTGTCGTTTTTACTCGTCGTTCTTACTTGTCGTTCTTACTCGTCGTTATTCCTCGTCGTTTTTACTCGTCGTTTTTACTTGTCGTTTTTACTTGTCGTTTTTACTTGTCGTTTTTACTCGTCGTTCTTACTTGTCGTTCTTACTCGTCATTTCTACTCGTCGTTTTTACTCATCGTTTTTACTCATCGTTTTTCCTCGTCGTTTTTCCTCGTCGTTTTTACTCGTCGTTTTTACTCGTCGTTTTTACTCGTCGTTATTCCTCGTCGTTTTTACTCGTCGTT